>NW_023613761.1:0-49919 GCF_013339725.1 Rhipicephalus microplus
AATACAAAACAAACGGCAGCTCGGGTAGCGCGCGTGCACCAACGCTCTGGCTTGCCGTTTCATGCTGCTTCGTCGTCGTTCGCATAGTTCCCTACACTGGCCCCCGGTGAATAGCATAGCCAACCTGGCGACGTAAGGCGTAGTCACTATAGCGGGGTCGTAATACGGCTTCAGGCGACTCACATGCACAATTTCTCGGCCACGACGGCGTAAGTCATGAGACTGTGTCAAAGGCTCAATCTCATAATTGACTGGTGACGTACGGGTGAGAATGCGGTAGGGCCCGTGGTATCGTGCCAGTAATTTCGACGAAAGGCCAGGAGTGCTTGGTGGAACACAGAGCCAAACGAGAGCACCAGTCGCGAAAGTAGAGATGTCGGTCGGTGTCATGCCGTAGCTTCTGGTGGCCTTGGTCCTCGGTTGTCAGTGAACGGGCCAATCGTCTGCAATCTTCTGCGTACCTGGCAACATCAGAAATTGCAGTGTACTCAGAGGAGTCGGGCGTGTATGGGAGGATAGTGTCCAGCGTGCACGATGGTTCGCGTCCGTACAACAAAAAGAAAGGGGAGAACCCTGTTGTCGCGCGCGTAGCGGTGTTATACGCATACGTGACGAATGGAAGGACAGTGTCCCAATTGGTCTGGTCTGAAGCTGTGTGACACGTCAACATATCACCGAGAGTGCGATTAAATCGTTCTGTGAGCCATTCGTCTGCGGGTGATATGCTGTCGTCATGCGATGAACCATTTGCACTGAGCGAGCACCGCTTGAATGGCGTCAGACAAGAAAACACGCCCCCGGTCCGCTCAAAAGTTCGCGGAGAGCACCATGGCGAAGAACAAAGTTGCGCAGGATGAAAAACGCAAACTTCTCTTGGCCGGTTGCTGCGGGTATTGCAGCCGTCTCCGCGTAACGCGTTAGGTTGTCCACGCCGACAATTATCCACCTATTTCCAGAAGACTACATGTGGAAGTGGTCCGTATAAGTCCATACCTACGCGGTGAAACGGACGCGCTAACAAGGCAGAGGCTGAAGTGTACCGCAGGGCGTTGAGGTTGGACTTTACGTCACTGGCATGCAGTACAAGCACGTACGTACTAGCGTGACAATGTGTACATGCGCGCCAGTAGTACCGCTGACGTAAATGGTTGTAGACTGTTGTGAGAGCGCCAGCGTGAGCGCATTGCGGGTCGTTGTGAAAAAGCAGTACAGATTTCCGAGCGCATGTGCTTGGGTATCACTAACAGCCACTTCCACGTTCAGACGTGTAATTCCGCCGATAGAGTAGGGTCGTCTCGAATAGCGAAATGTGTGGCTTGACGGCGGATAGTTTCTTGAGACCAATTAGCTAACGGATCATTCAGAGAAGGCGAGGAGTTGGGAAAATCCACACATCTTTGCGTTGTTCCTATGCCATGTCTGTGAAGTCGATTGGTGTTATGACAGCTGAAGAAGGTGACGAGGGGGTTGGTCAGCCGGTAGCGGCGAGCGGGATAGCGCATCAGCGTCGGAGTGCTTGCGGCCGGATCGGTATACAACACGAATGTCGTATTGCTGTAGGCAATGCGCCCAACGACCAAGGCGCCCCGACGGGTCTTTGAGCGATGATAGCCAGCATAGAGCGTGGTGATCCGTGACGACTTCGAAAGGGCGGCCACAAAGGTATGGGCGGAACTTCGTCAAAGCCCAGACAATTGCGAGGCACTCTTTTCCGTGACGGAATAATTACACTCGGCTTTCATGAGGGTTCGACTCGCGTAAGCGACAACGTATTCTTGGTACCCTGGTTTTCGTTGAGCCAATACAGCACCAAGACCGACACCACTGGCGTCGGTGTGGACCTCCGTAGGCGCATCAGGCTCAAAATGACGTAGTATTGGAGGTGATAGTAATAACCGCCGAAGCGCGGTGAAGGATTCGTCGCGCTCTTTTGACAAAGCAGAAATGCCTTTGGAAGTTGTCAACAGGTTCGTAAGAGGCGCGATGATGGAAGAGAAGCGCACAAATCGACGAAAGTAGTGAGCACAGGCCGATAACGCTTCGAAGCGTCTTGATGGAATTGGGCTTCGGATAGTCGGCCACGGCGCGGAGTTTTCGCCAGAGTCCGGGAGAACACCCTCTTTGCAGACGACGTGACCCAGTATAGTGAGGTGACGTGCGCAAAATGGCACTTCTTGATGTTAAGTTGAAGGCCAGCAGAGGTGAGACACGTGAGAATAAGCACGAAAACGAACAAGGTGAGTATGAAAAAGGTCGCGAGAAAAAAACGACGTTGTCGTCTAGGTAGCAAAGGTACGTGTTCCACTTGTAGCCGCGAAGGATGGGGTCGATCATCCGTTCGAAGGTACTGGGGCGTTGGCAGAGTCCAAACGGCATGACGTTAAACTCATACAGCCCATCAGGTGTTACAAATGCATTCTTAGATCGGTCGGATCAGCCATTGGAACTTGCCAATATCCTGAGCGTAATCTAAAGAGGAGAAATATTCTGCACTGGCAAGCAATCGAGATGCGTCGTCGATGCGTGGCAACGGGTACACATCCCTTCCGAGTTATCTTATTGAGCCGGCGGTAGTCGACACAGAATCAGATAGACCCATCCTTTTTTCGCACAGTACAACAGGGGACGACCAAGGGCTCTGCGATGGCTTGATGACATCACGCTTGAGCATATCGTCGACTTGTTCGTTGATAATACGGCGCTCATCCGCTGAAACTCGATATGGTCGTTGGCGTAAGGAGCATGAGTACCGGTGTCAATGTGGTGCGTGATGTTCGCTGTGCGACCCAAAGATGGTTGAGCGCAATCGAAGGCAGAACGGAACTCTCGAAGAAGGGACAAGAGTTCCCTTCTTTGTGTCGCCAATAGCTCAGCGGCAACAGAGGGCTGGAATGAGTCTCGCGCGGGCAGTGTGGCCACAGGTGGCGTCATAGCATTGAGCTGGAGGTGAGGTGCGTGTTCGGCGAACTCTAGAGGGTGCAAGAGGTCAACGTCTTGTACTGTTACCCAAACACCTCTCCGCGAAGTAAGGTAACTGGCGACGATAGCGAGTTCGCGATGAGCATGGCGGTAGCACCGGATTCCACGGTGAGTACGGCAAAGGGCAGGTGTAGGCTACGGCGGCGGTAAATACATCAGACGGTGTGAACAAAAAAGTTCCGGCAGGAGCGGCCGAACAGGTCAGGGCTACAAGGGTGGATGTTCTTGGTGCTATTTCCATGTCTGCAACAACGACAAGTTTGTAAGGTTCAGGAAGAGAATCCACCAAACAAGAGGTTGGCAGCGGTGTAAGGGCAACTTCTGCGCGTGAGCAATCTATGATGGCCCGATTACGTGAAAGAAAGTCCCATCCAAGAATGACTTCGTGGGAGCATGATGCCAGCAACAAAAATTCAATGGCATTAAGTGCACCTTGGATATGACACGTGCCGTGCACACAGCTGTAGGTTCTAAGCACTGCGAGTTGGCCGTGTGGAGCTCAGGCCCGAAAGAGGCGTCGTCACCTTTTTCAACTTGCGGCATAAGGTCTCCAGATTATGAAAACGGCGGCCCCTGTGTCGATTAGCGCTTGTGCGGCGGTCCTCTCAACATTGACGTCAATGAACGTTTGCGGCGAGAAAGATGGAGGACTTAAGCAGTTCGAATTGTATTCAGCTGTTGCCTCCGGAGCTGCAGCGATCAGTTTCCCTCTTCCGTAGCAGGTCGGCGACGCATAGGTGACAGGGAGCGACACCGGGGCGATGGTGACCGGATGGTTTGCGTAGGGTCGAGGACCGTCAGTTGTGTACCTTGATGGCGTCCTAGACGACGACGCCATTAGCCTGCCCACGATGTCGACCGGAGGGGGATCTCGGCGACAGTGGCGGGCGACGTGTCCAGCGATACCACAGGCGAAACAGATGGGCCTATTATCCAGCGTCCTCCAAGCGATCTGAGCGACGGTAAAATGGAGCTGAAGATCTCGCGTAGGGATACGGCGCAGCAATTGGGGTTGTAGGCACGACATAGGGTGGCGTGGCAGGTTGAGCATATGGCATACGCTGTGTGCGTAAGCGACGGTGCCGTACGTGAGAGGCGTAGTGACTGTTGGTTGCTGATGCAACCGGCGGAAAGGCTTCAGTGACTTGGGTCCGAATGGCCGTGTTGGAGGTCCGGTGCCAAAGCTTGCGTGGGCTCATGTGTCAGTGGCAGCAGTGACAGCTGGCGCGCTACCTCTTCGCGGACGAAGTCCTTGAGTGTCGAAAGCAGCGGCTGCTGATCGGTGGGATGGGCAGCTAGTGCAAGCTTGCGAGCGTGTCTGGCGTCATGAGGGCTTGACGAGCAATTGCGCGCTGCCTACGCAATTCAGCGAAGGCTTTGACAGAGGGAAACGTGGACAGCAATTGTGGGGGCTTTCTCGCGAGCAACATCTGAAAGGCGCCGTCGTCAATGCCTTTCAGTGTGGGCCTGATTTTTTCCCTCAGGCATGGTAGAGTTGATGCGGTTGCATAGATGCAACACATCTTCAATGTAGCCCATGTAGGTCTCGCCTGGTTGCTGTGCACGGTGACGTAAACGGTGCTCGGCTTGAAGCGTGCGTGCCGCAGGTCGTCCAAAGACGTCGTAATAGCCGTTTGAATGCAGACCACGTAGTATGTTAGCTGCGTGGTTATTAAACCACGGTTGCGCGGTATCCGCAAGGTAGAATGTGACGTAGCCTAGCTTACTTGGGTCGTCCCATTAGTTACTTGCGCCGACTTTGTCGTACCTTGCCAACCAATCTCGACGTCCGACTCAGTGAGCCCGTGATATAGGAGGGTCTCGTTGAGGATACACGGCACCGACTAAGTGACATGGACGGTCGAGGTCCCACCTGGAGAGGCGTCTCGGTGGCCATGTTCGTGTCACGTAGAGGGGCAAGCGTACGGGAGCGAGTTCCAGGTTGTACGGGAGTCCACACACCTCCAGCAGATGTCACGCAGTTTATTTCAGTACAGACCTACTGGAAGGCCGAAAGCGCCAGAAGAGCGAGGGAACGCCAACAAAGCCGAAAATACAAAAGAAAAAAACGCCAGCCTCGGGTCGCGGCGCGCGCACCAACGCTGTGGCTTGCCTTTCATGCTGCGTCGTCGTCGTTCGCATAGTTCCCTACACACAGTATATCGAAATCGCTTCAATAAAGTAGGCTCACTTTTGTATAGTTGCCGCTGTCACAAAACGAGCGCACAAAAAAAGGCGCGCCGCATTTCTCGCGACGAAGCGCTGAGAGGTCAACGATCAAAATAGAAAACAAGCATCCAAAGAATCCCCGGGCGCGCGTCCCTCTCCCCTCGTAGAGCGTAGGTTCGCCAACAAACCTCTTCGCATCGGCGGCCGAGCAAGCCCTAGAGAGTTCTCGATGAAAAGGGGCGTGGTAATGCAGGGTTGCGTCATCCGTCGCGGACGGCCCTCGTACCGTCTCGCGCTTTTCCCCAGCCTTCGCTGCGTATCTCGCCGACGAAATGATGAAGAACTTTCTGGAATCTCGCGCGGAAGGTATTTAATCGAGCAGCCGAGATGGGAGATCAGGAAAAGAAGGAAGTTAGCGCCATTGAGCGTGGGGTTATTCCGCCGCGTCTGTCGGTGAAGGTTTTGTCCGTAGTGAGAAAACAGGAGAAGAAGAAAGTATGCGCCAGAGTGCGTAGGGTGTTCCGCCTTGTGGGCGAAGCCTTTTGTCTTCCGGGACAAAGGAGGAGAAGAAGAGGATTTCCACCTGAGGGGTGAAGACTCGAGCTACAGGCAAGAGTGTGTGTCTACCGCTATCGAGCGAAGACGCGTGGCAACAGTTACGCGTGTGAAGCCGACGTGTTTCCGGCGAAGAAGTTTGGAGCCTGGAGAGCGGCCAATCGAAGACGCGAGGTTTCCTGAAAGAAAACCGGCGGGGGAGCGGAACGACAACAACGTTGGACTTTGAGTGAGAGATTCTCGGAAGAGTATCATTCAAACTGTTGTTCCGAGAACTTTGAACTGAATAAGTTTTCTAACTCTTTAGTCTTTAAGTGTCTAGTTTTTCGATGCATGCGACTGCATTTTAGTGCGTATTGTTGTCTGTGTCCGTTGTTTCGAGTGTGGCTGATTTTACTGTGTAGTACATTGTTTGATTGGTGACATATTGTATTCAACTATTGTCGAGTGTGCATACTTGTGTATCGTTTTGATCTGCCATCACTGAGAATATAATTTTGTTTTCTTTATCAACTCTCGGCTCCGACTTGTTCTTTGGGCCACAGCCACCGTTCGCTGGCGCGCCAAATAGGACCACTTCTGTATTGTCCACGCTTTCGTGGTGCGGTTTGAAGGGCCGATACTTCGGCCCTTGAATTAGGCCGGCGATCGCCTCCCTAATTAACGGGACCTGTGACAATTATTGTGGCGTCCGCGACAAGGACCTTTTGGTGCACAGTGTGTCCAGAGCAGTGAGAAAGAGCCTCGAGTTGTTTATAGTGCTATCGGAACGATTTTGTCTGTTGCTCAGTGTTCTTGTTAACGAGTGCAGGAGAGTGTTCCGATATACTGATTATGGCAGATATTTTTTGAACGCGGCAAGGTTTTATTTGCGAGACACAATGAATCTTGAAAAGTTAGTAGCTCTTGTTGAGAAGATGGGTCTTTCCGGCGCCAAACTATGGAAGTGGGTCATCCAGAAGGAAAAAGAAGAAAAAGAGAGGGCCAAAGAAGAAAAGGCAGCTGAGCTGGTAAAAGAAAGGTTAGCGGTCGAAAGAGCCAAAGTGGAAAAAGAAGCTGAGTTGGAGAGAGAGAGGTTGGCAGCTGAGAGAGCCAAGGAAGAAAAAGCAGCTGAGTGTGAGAGAGAGAGGTTAGCAGCTGAGAGAAATAAAGAAGAAAGAGAGGCAAAGGAGCGACAGCTGAAAGAAGAAAGAGAGCAGCAATTGAAGTTGGAGCTGGAGAGTGAAAAGCTGGCAGCTGAAAGGGCGAGAGAAGAAAGAGAGGCAAAGGAGCGACTCCTGAAAGAAGAAAACAGGAAAGGGAACGGCAGCGGCATCACGAGATAGAACTTGAGCGGCTCTATTTGCAACAGCGAAGTGAAACTCCCGTCCAAGCTAGAGTTGAAAGCAGCGAACGGGAAGATCATGGCTTCCGCTTGAACCCAAGCAAGCTGCTCGTAGCGTTTGATGAATTGAAGGATGACCTTGACGGGTACCTTCACAGATTTGAGACGATTGCAAGGAGCCAGAACTGGCCGGAACATCAATGGCCAACTGCTTTGAGTACTTGCTAGTGAAGTGCTCAGTGTGTACGGTAGGTGGACGCCGACCGATGCTGCCAACTATGTAAAGGTGAAAGCTGCTTTACTGAAGCGATTTAGATTTTCTGTGAAAGGTTTCCGGGACAGATTTCGGACAGGAAAGCCAGCTGATGGTGAGACGGCTACGCAGTACGCCGCCCGATTCAGCCATTATTTAGACAGATGGATTGAACTTTCGGGGACAGCGCAGGAGTACGATGAGCTCCAGAGATCTCCTTATTAGAGAGCAATTCCTCACCAGTTGCCACCCAAGCCTGTCGCTGTACTTGAAAGAGAGGAAGGCTGAGTCACTTGAAGACATGCTTGAACTGGCCAACCGATTCTCGGCAGCGCAAGGTGGCACAAGTTTGGCCAAAGTCAAGAAGGAGTGTCCCGAAGACTCGAAAAATTCGGCACCCGAACAAAAAAAGCGTGCACCGGAGAGTGTTCCGCGATGTTTACTGTGTAACCGAGTGGGTCATCGCGCGAACAACTGTCGTACTAACTTTACGAGCCCTACGGTAGTAAAGTGTTTCAAGTGTGGCCAGACTAAGCACAAAGCAGACGCATGCCGTAACGGAGCGAGTCAAACACACCAGGTATTCTGTGTGCTAGTAGCACCGAAATCCAATGATAATGCCGTCACAGACGAATTCCTAGAGTTGAAAATTGGAGAGAAACTTCCTATTGTGGGTGCTGTAATGACAAAACAGCTAACCGGTGTTATGAAGGGGATGCCAACGCTGCCTGGAAAGGTTGCAGGCAAGAAGATTACGGTGTTAGGAGACACCGGTAGCTCCATGGTTATCGTGCGGAAAAAATTGGTACGGGAATGTGAGTTACCAGGCAAAACAGAACCAGTTTGCCTAATTGACAGTATGGTTCGGATGCTTCCCGAAGCAGAAATTGAGGTTGAAACCCCGTACTTCGTCGGGAAGGTTACTGCTCTATGCATGTCGACCTACCTGTAAGACCTCGTCATCGGAAAGATCGACTGGGCGCGAGGGCGGAATGATCCAGAACGATTGGGAGAAGACCCTAACATAGAGCCCTCGCCGACCCAGCGACTGCGAGATACAGTGGAGGAGCATCTCATGACAGATCTCACTCGAGCCAAGGTGAATACGCGGTGCAAGAGACAGTGAATGAGAAGATGATCGTGTTGAATGAGTTCACGTGCTGGGCAGCTGGAATTACGTCGGCACGACCTCAACCGACCGACAGTGTAAAGGTGACGGCGTCGGCCAGCCAGGCCAAAATTCGTGACATGTACAAGCGGGTGAATAACCGGACAGGATCGGTTGAGTGTCATTACCTGTTAAAAATGTCGGAAGTGACAACGATGGCTGAGACGCCGCCTCAGATACTGTCGTTGGAAGGGGCTCACCGGAAGAAAACCAGAAAAAACAATAAGAAGAGATTTAGAGAGCACCGCAAAAAAGGGCGCAAGCGCCACTCGAAATGCGCAGGATAGGTGTCGAGGTCGATTCGGAATCTGTTTGATAGTGCTATATGTTAAGTGTTTGTGGTTGTTATCCTGTGTCACAACTGTATGTCGAGTGAGTCAAAATATTTGTTACGGTGATGTGATTGTACAATTGTTGTAAAGAGAAAACTTTGTACATTTGTATTGTCTGGAATCTGTGATGGAGTGATGTACTCAAGCACCTGTGGTTATATTTCATGTGTTGTGAGATTGAATTACAATGTACAATTGTATTGAGTGATCTATTGTGAATGTGACGTGTCATGAGCGACGGACTATGTTACAGTCTCTGAGAGTGTGGGGACTGTTCGCACTCTTTTGTGTGATTTTGAATATTATGTGATAATATTATTAAAGTGGGGGGCAGTGTCACAAAACGAGCACTCAAAAAGGGCGCGCTGCCAAATTTTCATGACGAAGCGCCGAGAGGTCAATGATAAAAAAAGAAAACAAGCATCCAAAGACTTCCGGGCGCGCGTCCTTCTCCCCTCGGAAGCGTAGGCTCGCCAACGAACCTCCTCGCATCGGCGGCCGAGCGAGCCCTAGAGAGTTCTCGATGGAAAGGGGCGTGCTGATGCAGGGTTGCGTGATCCGTCGCGGACGGCCCTCGTACCGTCTCGCGCTTTTCCCCAGCCTTCACTGCGTATCGCACCGACGACATGATGAGAATTTTCTGGAATCTCGCGCGGAAGGTGTTTAATCGAGCAGCCGAGATGGGAGATCAGGAAAAGAAGGAAGTTAGCGCTATTGAGCGTGGGGTTATTCCGCCGCGTCTGTCGGTGAAGGTTTTGTCCGTAGTGACAAAACAGGAGAAGAAGAAAGTATGCGCCAGAGTGCGTAGGGTGTTCCGCCTTGTGGGCGAAGCCTTTTGTCATGCGGGACGAAGGAGGAGAAGAAGAGGATTTCCACCTGAGGGGTGAAGACTCGAGCTACAGGCAAGAGTGTGTGTCTACCGCTATCGAGCGAAGACGCGTGGCAACAGTTGCGCGTGTGAAGCCGACGTGTTTCCTTCGAAGAAGTTTGGAGCCTGGAGAGCGGCCAATCGAAGACGCGAGGTTTCCTGGAAGAGAAACTTCTGGGGCAGCGGAACGGCTACAACGCTGGCCTTTGAGTGAGTGATTCTCGGAAGATTATGATTCAAACTCTTGATCCAAGAACTTTGGACTGAATACGTTTTCTAACTCTTTAGTCTTTAAGTGTCTTGGTTTTTCGATGCTTGCGACTGCATTGTAGTGCGTATTGTTGTCTGTGTCCGTTGTTTTGAGTGTGACTGATTGTACTGTGTAGTGAATTGTTTGATTGGTGACATATTTTATTCAACTATTGTCGAGTGCGCATACTTGTGTATCGTTTTGATCTGCCATAACTGAGAATATAATTTTGTTTTGTTTATCAACTCTCGGCTCCGACTTGTTCTTGGTGCCACAGCCGGCGTCCGCTGGCGCGCTAAATGGGACCACTTCTAAATTGTCCACACTTTCGTGGTGTGGTTCGGGGGGCCGATAATTCGGCCCTTGAATTAGCCCGGTGATCGCCTCCCTAATTAACCTACCTCCCGTAGGCTTGCGCATCTTCGTTTCAATTTAACAATGATCGTAACTCGATAAGCATTTGTTGCTGCTCAAAGAGCCGGTTTCGGAGCACTTGAGTGCCTACGTCACCCACGTCGCTCGATCGCTCAGCTTGCACTCCTTCTGGCATATCTTAGGCTTCTCGTTGTGAATGCCACCACTACTGATTATGATAGCGATGCCAAATGAGAAGCACGAGTATCTGTAGCAGCTTCTCGATAGACCTGCAAATGAATGTCTTCGTATTGTCACTCTATCAACACGCCAAGCAATTCCGTTTCTATGAGGAGCGAGAGGCCGCGCTATGATTAGAAGAGAAGGACGCGTGTGACAGCGTATTCCCTCTAGGCCAAACACACTTTGAAATCTACTGTGTGTTGTGCATGTAATGAACCCGCCTCAAGCCAACGTTTTAGGGGTGAAGCTCCTTATAGCGGCACCCGTTCGTCCCACGTAGTACGAAACAACTATAACATTTTGACCTCCAAGGTGGTGCTGGTGAGAGACTTCTTCTGCGCGTTGTTGAACAATAAAAAATAGTGCTCAATGTACATGCCAGTGGCTGCTAATGGGGAATGAGAGACAGGAGCATTCGGCTTTTAGTTAACGCGCAGGCTACGATCACCATTAGCAGCCATTGGCATGTACATTGAGCACTATCTGACAAGAAAGGGCTGCTACGTTACACTCGCTGGGTGTAACCTCCTTAGCTTTAGAAAGGTTTAGCGAGCGTTGAGCCGCAGTGCCATGAATACAATGAACTTGTATATACCTTGAATGAACTCGAGGTGGTTAAAAATGGGAAGTAGATACGAAGCGCAAGCCGTAAGAAAATAAAAGCCGAATTCTCCGCCTCTCATTCCACATTAGTAGCCATTGGCATGTACATTGAGCACTATCTGGCTGAAAAAGTTTGCTACGTCATACTCGCTGGGCGTAACCTCCTTGGTTTTCGAAAGGTTTAGCGAGCTTTCGGCCGCAGTGCCATGAATTCAGTGAACTAGTATATACCATGAACTCGAGGTGGTTAAAGGTGGGAAGTGGACCCGAAGCGCAAGCCCCTAAGAAAGTGTGCGTGTGCCACCTCTCGTTTAGTCCTTGTAATGTCCACTGAATGGCGGTGCTTCTATATGGGGAATATATGATGAAAAGAGGCGAGATGGTGGTAATTGGAGTGTTGAATAGATGGACGAACGGACACATAGACAGATGCATGGATGGACGCATGAACGGCCGCAGGGGCGGCTGCATGGACGAACGCAGGGACGGACGCATGAACAGACGCCCGCACGGACGGGCTGATGGACGCATGGGTGGTCACACTGACGGACGCATGGACGGACAGAAGCAAGAACGAATGGACTGATGAATTCTTCGCCCTACTCTCCATCATTCACTCCGTGAATATACTGCCATTTTTTTTTGTTTTTTTTTGCTCACTTCACCGCGATGCATGCATGTAGAGCAGTGAAGCGTTGACAGCATGAACACTGTCGTACTACAGACGCGCGCAAGCAAGTGGTTTGCGAGTAGTAAATTTCAAAGCGAATTCAATGTGAATCCAATAATGGTATAACCAAAAATAACACTTAAGTGAACCTAATACTCTTCTGATAGTTTTTAAATAGAAAGGAAACCTTTTTTAAAATAATCCTAGAACTCCAAAACAGTTTATTTGAAATAAATATTCACGAGCTGTCACCAAATAATACTACAATTGTGAAAACTGTGATAAGCTTGTATACTGCAGCGACCAGAGCCTTCAAAATACTTTTCAACTGTATGTAAAAATGCCTCAGCAACTCCATTATTCAAGTTACGTAGAACTCTGTTGCCAGCTTTTAAGTAAAATTTCAGCGTAAAGTGTAAAAAATTTTGAACCGAACACCATGCATTCATCTAAAGCTTTATTGGAACAGGCAAAATTATCACAACATATACCCTGGCACAGAGAGCATGTAAAATTCAAGTGTTGAAAGCTGTATCTGTAAGAACAATTTACGTGAACAAGAGGCTTACTGGCATGTGTTTTAATTCGTGAAGCTAATTGCAGTCATATTCCCTAACTTCAATGATGAAAGCAGGAAAGGATTAATAAGATGCAGTTCCACCACAGTAAAAAACAGAGTGAAAGTGCAGTTTGCAGCAAGAATGCTTTATCTGGTAATAGTTATAAAATCAATAGTGCTGCTAATACTTGGGCTGCATTTATTGTGGTAGTTCAGGGCTTACAAAAAGAAAATAAACCTTCAGCTGATTCTATGTTTTGCCGCTTCAGGGTTATCGCATCGGGGCTAATTATTTTTTAAATATTGGGTACTTCGTGTATGTACAATTAATTTTGATTAGCGAATGCTATTTGGTCCGTTATTTAAATATTTGCACACCCCTAGTTGTGTTGTTGCTACCGATGACCCACCATCTTTTTGTGTGAATGTGATTGGGCATTTGTAAACATCATGAGTGCTTTTTGTTTTTTGTGCTGTATCCCATCTCTCATTGAACACACCCTTGCACATGCCTCAAGGTATGTAAATGGGAAAAAGAAAACGCACCTAGCTACAAGTGATGACAATTCGTGACATGCAATGCAAGTAAAAACATAAGTGGGTTTTGGTAAAAGTTGCTCTTAATCTTGCCGTCCATTAGCAAGAAGGATCAGTTTATTGCACATGTTTTTTACTCTTAGCTTACATCAGTTAACTAAGTATAAGCCTGTACATAAGAACGTACTTGTTTATTATCGCATTATTTGTGTAATAATGATAAAAGCACAAGGTCAGACAGCACAAATAACTCTGCTGAGATAGGAATAAAGTTAACTAAGCAAACTACAAAAAAGTACATTTTAATATTCAGCACACGCCAGACAGAAAATGCTGTGAGTGCCAATACAGTGACAAAATTCTTGCCGAAATCACGAGTGGTAGCCCGTATAAATTATATTTGTAATATTAATAAAATGTATTTTTTGAGAAGCTTTGGAAGCATCCATTTTCTGGCTAAAGTTGAGTCAAATGCTTCCATAATTTGAGTGCTTTGTTGCAAGACAATTATTAAAACAAATGTAAAACTTCTCATCAACATTTCGATGTTGTCCTGAAATAAAAAAGAAAATGCCATATGTTAATTGTTTTTGCCAGAGAATTCTGGATATGAGAAGATTAATTGAAGCTGTCATAAGATGTGTTGAAAATTAAAAAAAATTACTTGCCACTGCAAACTGCTTGGGGAATGTGAAGTTCACGTATATTGTTATTACTTGTATGTGAATTGCTTTATATATTTCTCACAGCAATAACACATGCAGCACAACATGCCATATTAAGATGTGTTTTTGGCCTTTCGGGATAAAAATATCCTTTTACTTGGGATAAATTTAGCAAATAATTGACAAGCCTGACAACTAAGTACATGCGTATTGCCACGTGTGTTTTATTTTGATAAAGTCGGGTTTCACCCACAAAGACTTTAAGCAACACTCGGCGGAGCAGTTTTTCAGGAGCTCCGTGACACCTTGAGGTCACACTGTTAAGTTTGTGGACAGGATGCGAATAGTCTAGTGCTTACGCTGCCACCAGCAATAACCTCATAATTTTCAATAGCACTTGTATAAAAGCAGATGCACTGTACTGCTTGTCAGAATATTCATGGCCGACACACTCTTTACCACTATTAGGGCAGACTATGTATTGCTTGTAGTTTGGATTTCCATACTGCAGGCAAAGTTTCGCTAAAATGAAAAGTTTGGTCTCAACCCCGCCGACTACTGCAGTCTTCAACATCATGGCCATGTGACAATATTAGTTTTTATGTCTCTCGAAGAGGTGTTTACATCCATAAATCCAGAAAGTTGAAATTTCATTTCTTAGAAATGTGCAAATGTACAACTGCAAAATTATGAAGTCTACTACTAACAGCTACCTTTTTTGTTTTATTGTGAATTCATTTGGTGAAGCAGAGCAGTACACAAGTGCCACTATTGATGAAGACTATGTGACAAAGCCCATTGATCCTTAAAGCAGCTTGCATCTCAAGCTGTCTAGCATGACGTACGAGTGAAGGTTTCTAAACAAATTTCCAAATGAGGCCATTGTTGCGGATGATTGCGACCCTGCGACAACAAGCAGAGAAAGAAGAATGGGAGGGCACGAGCGGTAGAAATAAACATTAACGTTCTTGGTGTAGGGCTCTGGTCTTGAATACACGACAACAATGACGTGCTGGTCACAATGGCCTGCTTGTGGTCCCCCATTTTCTCAGATTAGCAATGGGATGTAAAGAGCTCCTATAATTGCACAGCAGAAGTCCTTGGACACCATTAATAATAAAGAAATGGTGTACAGCTAATAGTTTAGGAATTCACACAAATAAAACACAGTTCATTATCTTCCATTTGAGTCGTAATGCTCTTTCAACTACCCCGGCTATAACTATCAAGAGCCACAGACATCTTTGTTTCACCAAGTTCACATTCTTGGGATTACTCCTAGATGCTCATCTATAGTACTATCATCACATTTCACTTATAAGACAGATGATAGCTCATGGTATCAGATCATTATTTAAAGAATGACTATGCTTCAACTTTGCTTAAGCTATACTACGCCTTTATCCACAGTCGTATTACCTACTGCATCACGTCATGGACCAACACCTATCCATCTCATATCCTCCCACTTCAACATCTCCAAAACCAAGCCATTCGCATCGTAGCATTCAGTACTCTATTCACCAGCGTGCCCCCGCTTCTTCAGCAACACAGTGTACTAACAGTGTGTAATTTCTTTAAACATACACTGGGGATTCTTCTATTTAAGTGTTTTAATGCTTCCATGACAGCCAATGTCTTACAAAAATTTCAATTGGTAAACGCTAATCCCACCAGGTTCACCTTTAACAACAATTTTTTACTACCACATACACGCACTAACAACGGCAAATACACTACCATATTTGCTGCCATACATTTTTGGAATACAATATCACTATGCACTAAACAATTGTCATTAAATACTTTTAAGTAGATTTTAGATGTCTGGTGTATCATTAATTGAAGTTCCTTTTGTTCAATATTCTACTGCCATCTTTTTCATAGCCATGTATACTTACTGAAGATTGTTTTATTACCATTTCAGCTGGAATTTACATTACAAGTTTGCCTTACATTACAAGTTTCTACCATAATTACTTGCCACTTTTTAGTTGCCATTTTTCTGTAGTTATCAACATGTATATTTTTCACAGGAGCCTTTAAGCCTTGTGCTATGGGACCTTCTTCTGTATATACTAACCCATATTCGTTTACGTGTTTTGCAACACAAACATTTTTGACCGACTGACCTACATAGCCATAACACAGTAGACAAATTGACAGGACAGTCCGAATGGCTTACCCTATGGAATTTTAATAGTTTAAAATATCACCAGCAAAAAACATTTCAATTCAAGGATTATGAACATGCTATAAATTGAAGTCATTGCGCAGTGGAAAGTACACCCAGCCCTCAAAAAGTTGAGGTGGGCTCAACTTTGATTTACCTCTGATGACAGACAGTACTATGGTGTAACTGTGCTTGCATATGACCTAACAGACCAGACTTTGCTTGTTTCAGGTTAAGTGAATGCGAAAACATCCAGCACTACAAATTGTATCAGCGATTTTTTCAATTCGAAGTATATATGAAGTCTCCATGAGAGCAGGCTTGCTTTGACAATTCATGGATTCATTTTACATTTTCAAATGTTAGCAAAGGTTATGTTGCACAACAGTTTCTTGTCAAGCAGAATGAGAAATTATGTGTACTAAACGCCTTCAGAAAAAGTCCACAAAGGCGGATGCTGTCCTTATTGCAACTTGTCCACACTGAGCCGAGCAGCAGTTTGCGGCAGCATTCCAGCTCCGGTCACTGATCCACATTGCTTCAGGGGCCAGCCTAGAAGTAGAGAGGATAAAACAAAATGGCTTTAAATTTTGAGTTCAGCAACCTGCTGTTTAGTGACATTTATTGTTCTTTTTTAGGAGAGTTGCATGCAAAGAAGTCAGCACTTTTAAGTGTGTCAAGATCACAGAGCAAGTCACAGAGATGACATAGCATCGAGTACGAAACCAACAGCTGCACAAGTGGCTAAATCAAAGACTGAGCGCAAAGAATGGAAGCAGAGAGAGGTTTGCATTGTTAAAAAAGTTAGGTGACATAATCCCGTATTCAGTCTACCAGACTGCTTTACCATTCAAGCTGAATACACATGAATCACAATAGTGAATAGGAGCGATACTCTAATAGCGAGATGAAAGACTGCCAAGTAGTTTTTAACTTCGTGTGGTTGGTTGCCGCTGTTACACGTTTAACAAAGCGAGAGTGAATTGCACGACAACAAAGAAAGAAGCACCGGCCATTCTAAAGGCCCCCAGAAGCTTTTACGAAAGACGGTGGTGCAGTATCTGTATTGGGGATCCCACTAGCTGTTGTGTAAAACAGTACACGCTGTCAAGATTTGAGAAGAAACTGAAGCTATAAAACTGACACAAGCAGGATTAATCACAGTGCCATCCATACTAACTAAAAAATATTCAATCTCTCTCATAACTGCTGTCATTTGGGTGGTCATGACGGCATTCAGTGGACATACATGAAGCTAACCAAGCAGTTCACATGATCTGGCATAAAAGAAGAAACAACAAGATAATCCTATCATGAGTGATTGATTGATTGATATGTGGGGTTTAACGTCCAAAACCACTATATGATTATGAGAGACGCAATCATGAGTGCCAGATTAATAAAGGAGAGTTTAGGCAGATGACTGAATATATGGTACAATCAGAACACTTTTCTGCACCGTTGGAGGTCACTCACATGGACTTAGGAGAATTTGGTAAAAAAAATCTAAAGGTTATGGCTTGTAAATGGTTGGTGGCAGCAAATGCAGAAAATGCCATACCAACAGTCTGATTTCCTTTCTAAACTAAAAGATGTGTAACAAAAAGTCAGTATTAGTGAGACAGTGAACCAGATTCACAGAGTCATCAACCCAATGAACGGGTAAACCAACGGCGAATTGCGCTCAGGTTTACTGCTCCATGTCATTCAGCAGTTAATGGGCTAGTGAAGCCAGCAAATTAAGACATATTTTAATACTTCAGCATGTGTCCAGACTTCACAAAAGGATGGAAGAGCTGCCTTTAAATGACGTAGCTCATCGTGCACAGCCCTAAAAAGCATCTCTTGGGTGCACACTTCTTATCCATTTTTACATACTGCAGCCTGAATGAAGCTATTGCATGAGTGGGAAAAAAACAAGAACAAAAATAAACATTCATGAACGGACTTTCGACTGCTCCTGCAAAGCAACATATTTACTGTATCGTTTAGCTCAGAGACAAGACGACGATGAACACGTGGCTGGGCCTCGCCATAACGAAAGACCCCTGGCCGTTTATTTGCTGGGCTTAAGTAGCCGCGCTCACAGCGGGGAAGGGGGAAAGAAAGAAAAGGAAGGAACGTAAAGCGCACGAAACGATGGAGAGGAGGAGAAGACGATATCGCCTAGGGCGAATGCTGATAGCAGATAGTCCGGTCTGTTACATCTTCTCTTCACACATTTTCAAAACACTGATTTCTTTTGCACTCATTTACTTGATGGAAGGATGGCCCGTAGTGAAGGCGCTTCGGTTCGCTGCGCTGGCGTCCTGACCTGCGCAGGCCAGCCAGTGGGCTTCCTGGAGTGTCTGGAGAAATGGTGGCGCTATAATCTTCTTGTGACTGAGCTGTTTGCACCTGGTGACACCCCAGTGGGTTGTCCGGCGTGATGTTGCCGCGGTGTCCATCACTGAACTTCGTCGGGGGCCTCGCGTCGGGGTTCGGATTACCCTCGGGGCTGACCTCGTCGTTGAAGTTTTCGTCCGTTCGCAGCAACTGTGTTCGGTTCCGTCTCAGGAGCCCATGGTCTTCCGTTCTTACCACGTATGATCGTGGTGCAGTCTCTCGTACCACTTTCGCTCGGCGTGACCAGCTTCCATGTTTGATCCGGACCACATTTCCTGCTTCCAAGGGTGGTAGTGGCCTGCCTCAGGAAGACTGTCACTGTTTCCATACGGGTATGCCTCCGTCGACGTTGTATTCTGGAAGAGTGGCGTGCAGGCGACGACCTTGCAGTAGTTCTCCGGGTGAGTGACCGCTGTCAAGGGGAGAAGATTGATAAGCCAACAGACCAAGCCATACATCACCCCGGGACTCGTGGGTTTTCTTTAAAATACGCTTCACGATCTGTACCCCCTTTTCAGCTTAGCCATTTGATCGTGGGAACTCTGGACTTGAGGTGATATGCTCGAAGTCATATCGGCGCACGAAAGACGCGAACTCTCGCGATGCAAATTGAGGCCCGTTGTCGGTGCAAACTTGGTTGGGAATGCCGTATCGCGAGAAGATAGCAGATATCTTGTCAATATTTTCCGCCGCCGTGGTACCTCCGAGTTTCTCGACGTCAGGAAAGTTAGAATGGGCATCAAACACAACTACGTAGTGTTCTCTAGCGAATGTAAATAGGTCTATGCCTACGCGATGCCACGGTCGGTCGGGCGTTGGCTGTAGCAGGAGGGGTTCACTCGGTTGACTGTATGTGTACTTTCGACATACGCTGCACGTTCGCGCTCGTCGCTCAATGTCACTGCTCATTCCTGGCCAGAAAAGCAGTCTACGGGCTCTAGCTTTGCACTTGTTCATACCTAAGTGGCCTTCGTGAATTCGCTCAAGAATTTCCGCACGCATTGATTTAGGCACCACAACTTTGCAACCCTTTAGCACCACTCCATTGACCACGAATAGCTCTTCCGCATACGGTTTCAGTACACCGTCTATTGCCATGCCATCTTCCATTTGTTTCATGGTGCGGCTGAGAAGCGGATCTTCGAGGGTTCCCTTCTGCAGCCGCAACATAGTCGCTTTGCTTATGATGCTGGTGACTACTTGCGTTGTGTGGACGTCCACGTCCTTGACTTGGTCGCCTCCGCCAGTTGGTAGTGCAGCCCGAGACAGCAGGTCTGCGAGTAACAGGTCCCTACCAGATACAAACTGCAACGAAAAATCATATTTCATAAGTCGGATGAAAAACCGCTGTATCCTGGGTGGCATATCTGCAATGTTCTTTTCGGCAATCGCAAGTAATGGCCTGTGATCAGTTTCTATCGTAATGCTTCGTCCATACACGAACTGATGAAATTTTTCACAAGCGAAAACAATTGCCAGTGTTTCCTTTTCTATCTGGGCGTATCGCTCTTCACTCGGCGTCAGCGCTCATGAGGCGTAGGTCACTGGGCGCCAGTCATCCCCGTGTCTTTGCAATAAGGCAGCGCCAATACCTGTTCCTGAAGCGTCCGCAGTTATCTTAGTGTTTCTTTTTTCATCAAAAAGAGCCAGCAATGGAGGATTAGCAAGCGCTGCGCAGATCTGGTCCCGTTCGCGCTCGTGGGCTGTTGTCCACTCAAACACCGATGCTTCTTTCACCAGGCTACGCAGCGACGCCGTTTTATCACTCAAAGCTGGCAGGTATTTCCGAAAGTAGTTCACAACCCCGAGTAATCTGCGCACACCCTGTTTACCTTTTGGGGCTGGCATGGCACGGACGCTTTCGATTAGATCGGGGTCCGGACAAATTCCGTCTCTTCCGATAACGTCGCCAAGGAATGCAACCTGCGTGGTGCCGAACACGCATTTAGCTGGAATAAATGTCAGCCCTTCCTCTTGCGCCCGCCTTAGTACTGCGATGACGCGTTCGTCGTGTTCTTCCTTTGAGTCGCCCCATATTAAAACGTCGTCTACGTAGACGCGCACTCCCGGCAGCCCTTCGAACATCTCTGTTAGAGTCTTCTGGAACACCTCGCTGGCTGAGGAAATTCCGAAAGGCAGACGCAAAAAACGGTACCGCCCAAATGGTGTCACAAAAGTGCATATTCGTGAAGTGGCCTCATCTAAAGGAATCTGATGAAAGCCGGCATTAGCGTCGAGCCGGGAGAAATATTGTGCTCCTGCCAGCTCGCTCTCTATGTCCTCTCTTGAAGGGATAGGATAGTGCTCCCGCTTAATGCTCCTGTTCACTGCTCTAGGGTCCATGCAAATGCGAAGGGTACCATCCTTCTTGTGCACAACTACCAGGGGGCTCACCCATTATGTTGGTTCATCCACCTTGACGATGATTGAGGCCTTTTCCATTCGTTGCAGTTCTTGTCGCAGGCGTCCTTTCAACGCTATGGGTACTCTGCGGGCAGGCTGCACGACTGGAACGGCATCCTCTCGTAGCACCATTTTGTAAGGTCGCCTGACGCAGCCGGTGCCGCTGAAGAGGTCAGGAAATGCAAGCTGGAATTTCGTTTGCCCATCGCCTACCTTCACGGCGTCCACCGTCACCGGTACCAGACCAAACTGCTGGCATGTCTTTAAGCCAAGGATATGGCTTGGCGCCCCTTTTTCACGATAAAGAACGAGACTAAATGCTGTGCTTCGTTTATCTCGAGATCTTCGGTCGCCACGCCTTCTTACGAGGACCCCACTTCTGACACCATGTATCGTTTAGCTCAGAGACAAGACGACGATGAACACGTGGCTGGGCCTCGCCATAACGAAAGACCCCTGGCCGTTTATTTCCTGGGCTTAAGTAGCCGTGCTCACAGCGGGGAAGGGGGAAAGGAAGAAAAGGAAGGAACGTAAAGCGCACGAAACGGTGGAGAGGAGGAGAAGACGATATCGCCTAGGGCGAATGCTGATAGCAGATAGTCCGGTCTGTTACATTTACCAGCCAATGTGGCTGTGAGTTGAAATGATAATCAGCCTGACAGGAGAGAGAACTAAAGAGGCAGAAGTTAAGTACAGAAAGAGAGTGAAAAGGAACTTCGACAAAAAACAGAATATAGCTGTGCCAAGAATTGAGGTTCGGGACTAGGTGCTTGCGATGAAAGAATTGCAAAACTCAGCAGTAATTCACAGAGGGCCGTTCTCTTTTGTCAAAATGGCAAGCCAGCAGGGACATTTAAAGATTGCCCGATACGTTGGCCTCAATAGCTCCTTCGAATTGGCCTCCACAGCCAACATTTTAAAGGAGTACGACACCACTTTTCAAAGGTGAGTTTACCCTACCATGCGAATTTTATGGATACAAAGATCACTCTTAGCAAGTGCGAAGCAAATGAAATCGTGAAAAGATATATTATTTCTTATATTAAAGTCAACTTTCCCATGGCACTTCAGGCAATTCTAGGGACTTTATGCTGCAATCTGGCTAGTTGTGATGACATCAGGTACAAAAACGGCCACTAATCGTCGCAAAATCTATCAAAATGACTGCTTGTGGGTTGGCAATAGAGCCACAGTGCGTAGCAGCCGAGCAAGTTTCACAATTTCTCACACAACCACATGACGAGGAGCTTATATTGTGTTACGATGTCAGGGCACTGTAGATATTGAAACTAGCTTTTAAAATGATACTGTTATTACCTTCGGAGTGCACTCGCACTTTGCAGTACATTTTCTAGATGCTTGAAAGTTGGGCCTTTTGTTTCCCGCAAGAAAATAAAAAAATTGCAGTTAGTACCCCTTTATTATCCAGGAGGTTAGAAAACAAGTGCTGCGGAAGTAAAGCAAGCTTAAGCAGTTGCAAAAGACAAATGATTTCTTGCATAGGCAACTAGAAGGACTGAGGTATTAATTGAAGAAGTTAGAAACGATGACAAGGAGAGAATGTGTCTCTGTATTATGTGCAATCTTTTTACATACCACCTGTTAGCAACTAGTACGATAGGCCAAGGTTAGTGTGCATTGAAAGAAAAATGTGAACTAACTTTTGCAAGATCACCAAAATTTGAGTATGTGTTTTTTAAACAATCCATAACGAATATGTGTCAATAGCATAGCATTGAGTCATTTGTTAGTTACACCTTTGAGTATAATTACGGTAATAATGTTAGCATAATCTGAACAAATTAAACATTACCTGTAAACCTGAGGTGTAATGATGTTTTCTTTTTTTTTTCATGGAGCCAAAACTAGCAGTGTTCCAAAGGGCCCAAGGAATTTCTCAGCAAGGTGCTGTAAACAGATTATAAATTGTTTTTAAACTGATCATTCACAGACCTACAGCTAGTGTAGCACTCCCTGTCACGTCCACTCGGCACACAATCATAATTCTTTTGCCTTACGCGAACATTCATTTTCTGTAAAAGGGAATGCCAAGGAGGGTGCATTTTTTAACAATACGCGCAACTTAGCTGCAGCTGGTTATTCTCTTCATTCACAGGACATTTGTCAATTAATTTACGTGTAAAGAATGCAAGCTCAAACTGCTAACAATTCCGGATTGCAGTTTTGATGTACACACTGCATTCTTTCCCACAATAACTGCAGTGATTTGCAACATGATGCTTACTCTGGGCACGCGATTGTAAAGATTCCCACATGCCTTCCCCAAAATACATAGCAGCTCTGCGGTGAAGCCTCATGTGACGCGTGCGTCCTTTTTTATTATTTTATAGCTTTCGACAAGCACTCAAAGTTGTGGATTGCAGTTTAATTTTTTTTGTTGTGGTTTAGTTTATTACACTGAAGTCTATGCGCACTAAAGGCACAGTGCAACAGCAGCAATAGTCGTGTTCGCTCTGGGTAGCGTAGTAACCGAAGCTGTGCCTGCCCGAGCATCGTTTGCGAACTTGAGCGCACCGACGGTCTCGTAAGCAAGCATTTTATGGCTCTGTTCGGAAATTAAAAAGAAAAAAACTTACCGAGACCAGCATCTCGACGTATTCTTAATCTTTACTGGATACGACGGTCCACTTCATGGTATCTCCTGCAGTCGTTGAAAGCGGACCATCACTGCCGGTGGCAGTGAAGTGCAGCTTCGGCAAAGGCACGCTCACTGCGTTTCTCGGCACACTTGAATTTTCCACGCGTCCCTCCGAATGTTCGGAAGGCGTTTTTCTCGATCAAGATTGCCTCATCAAACACAGCGCACGCGAAATCTTGCCTGGCAGCTGCCTGCAGCATCGTCATGGGCGCAGCCTTGTTTGCTGACGACATCACGCACGAATCAATTAGCACGCAGCTTCCGAGAGCCTTGTAAGAGCACCTGACGCAGTGCATTGTGGGTGGGTCTATCCGCTCGCCTTTGTAAACTCGCCGCCCGGGGAGTCTTTGCATGCTTATTTTCTTCTTTATCGTTGACCTTGAGGCACCTCTCTGGCGCTTGTTCACCAGAATGCAGCTCTGCGCCCCCCTTTTTTTGAGCGCTCGTTTGTGCCAGACACTTACCTATACCGTCCGTTCGCGTCACGTAATACCGAGTTTGGTACATGTGAAGCTAGCGTAGCAGTCGCGAGCGCGTCGTGAGCGTAGCATGTAGTCATGTTGTGACATGACACGCATGTCATGTTTATCAAGTTTGCACCAGTAGGATACCTTCGTCATCCATTCACGTCCCATAATAGCAAAGTTGGTATAAGTGAAGCTTGCAAAACGGCCGTCAGCGCATCATAAAAGTGGC
The DNA here is from genome assembly GCF_013339725.1 of Rhipicephalus microplus. Lineage (NCBI taxonomy): Eukaryota > Metazoa > Arthropoda > Arachnida > Ixodida > Ixodidae > Rhipicephalus > Rhipicephalus microplus. The sequence continues at coordinate 23,846 of NW_023613761.1, forward strand.
ATGTAAGCATGTTACATGGCACGCATCTTATGATTATCATGTTTGCAACAGTAACATACCTTCATCATCCATTCTTGTACTGTAATCCCAAATTTGGTGTATGTGACGCTAGCGACACGGCCGTGAGGGCATCTTGAGCGTGGCATGTAGTCATGTTGTCACATGACACGCACGTTGTTACGAAGCGCGCCTCAGACACGTTACGAAATCTCACCGTTGCAACCACTGTTATGAAAGACGGCGACGCCAACACGGTCCCTAAGGCGCCACTGCTTCGAATTCCGCCAGGAAGGTCACCAGCCGTTTGATAGCGTAGGTTTCTCAGCTCGCGACTGCTTCTGTGCACAGCTGATCGACGAGCGGACGAGACGACGGTGTGTTAACAAGGTTTATGTACATCATAGATACAGAGGCGTTACAAATTCGGCACTGGGGCCGACTGCTTAGAGACTCGGATAGCCGGTCTCTCTCCTCTGACACACAGGTCATCTGCTCGCGACGCGCCGCAGGGCTTTTATGTATATACCGGGAAGATTCTTTGAGTAACCAAATGTCCAACCAGAAGCGCCGCTGGGCCGTGTCATTTTCATCGAAGCCGGAGCCGCTGCGCGTGGTTGCAGCCAAGGACGAGTGACGTCGCCACGCATTGTGTCAGACTCGCCAGACAGGAAGGCGCCGATTGCTTCGACGGGCTCGCTGGCTGAGGTGACTCACTGTGCGTGCGCGGCAGAAAGGCACCACCGCGTAATGACGCCGCTGAGTTGCTCGCGTCAGGCGGGCTCGCGTGCTGGCCTTGACACGGATTGCCTTTTTCAGAGGCATGAACGTTCAGTGTGGTCTCGCAGGCATAACAGCACCCCGCCGCCAGACAACGCGCCGGAAAGACGAGCTGCTTCCACGTGGCTCGGATGTAAGGTGCGCTCGTTCGCCAGGTCCCTCCAGGTTCGCCTCCAGGGCCATGGAGAGAATACAGCTCCAGACTCTGTACCGGGAACACATCCCATTGTTGAGGACGAATCCCAGCTCCACTGGCTTGTCGCCACAACTTGTCGACCAGCTTCACTCGTCTCTTATGACGATCTTTGGTTTCAGCACTTTTCGATGGTTCTGCAACTTGTCAAGAACGGTTCGACAACAGACAACACACGACACAAGCAAGTGCCCTTGGTCACCCGACAGAACACCAGACAAAGTATAATACGTCATATACCTAGCTAGGTGTCTATCGGAATTTCGTTCTTTCTACACCAAGAGGCACATGTGGGACACAAGACCCTTAAAATGAGAACTCAAACTTCTACACGTACAACAACGTAACGAAATAGAATAGAACATAAAGTTGCCTCGCTGAGATCGCTCTGGACGAGAGCGCTCAGCTAAGGCCGTGATGAGGACAAAATTTTGCCCCGAATCGCCAGCGAGAAACAAAAAGGTGGAGAAGGTACTAACTAAAACGCACGGCTCAATGCGTCTGCATTAGCGTTTAGCTTTCCTTTTTTGTAGCGAACGTCAAAGTTGTGCTGTTGGAGCATCATACTCCATCTCAGTAACCGGCCGCTTTTAGGCGACGATACCTCTGCGGTACCAAGAGCTGCTCATACTTGCGACGTTTCAGAGGTGAACAACGATACGGCTTGCTAGGGATTGGCTCCTCACAAGTTAGCTCGATATCGTGTTCGATCACCGTCGTGTTTCCGGGACGGTCCGAAAACACGTCTCCAAACTCGGAAACAATCTTTCTCAGGTCCTCCTTCTGGACTTAACCTAGGCTCTAGGTTCAACTGCTCCAAGGTTACTTCCGATCCCCATCGATTACATCACTAGAACTCAAAATTTCTGCTCCCTCTTCTCTGAAGCATTCAACAGCAGATTTACGACCACTTGACGTTGAACGTAAGGTTTCATCAAGTTACTGTGGTAAATTTTGTTTGGCCGCCTTCCTAATTTCACTTTATAATGCGTATCAGGAAGCTTCAATATTACTTTGGCGGGTCCTTCCCAATGAACATCAATCTTGTTCTTTTTGGACGGCCGCAGCAGCAGCATTACTGACTTCCTACTTCAAAAGCGCGCTTCTTCGCCGATTTGTCGTAGTTACTCCTTCGAAAAACACTTGTACAGCTTTCATGTAGCTTTCCATTAGCGTTTTAATCGAGAGGTCCTCACGTTGCTCTCGAATGAGCGTCTCTCGATCAACCCTCGACAGCTCGCTCCAATTTTCCGCTACAGGCGAGAGCGTTGCACCCCTCTCGGTCTGACTCAATGGCACCATGTCGTCTCCCCCTGCTACGGAAACCGTGCCGGTCGCTTCGGCGACGGGCCGCTCGAGTGACTGCTCACATGATTCACACGGAGAATTTCCTCTCTGAGGTTCCGTCGACTCGCCGCCAAGGTCACTTGATAGTTCACCACATTGAACAAGATCAAGCTCCTGCGAAAGCTTCCGCACTTGCGATCGCATGAAGGCCATGTACGCTAAGTTGGGGAAGAACGATTTACCCTGCTTTTTGAGAAACTGGTCTGAGTTGTTAGAGAAAAGATAAAGAAAACGATCGGGAAGCACGGCAGACAAAGCCACTTCAGTGCGAAGCTTACCGAACGGGCCTTCAATGACAACCGTAGCGATTGGTAAGCAAGCACTCTGCTCCTCGGCGACTTGCGTCATCCCCACGCATTCTCCTGTAATGTCATCCGGAGACACCAATGAAGGATGGACAACGTCCGTGGTTGCCGCTGCGTCTCGAAGTGCTCGACACGTTTTCCCATTCATACTAATTTCTTGGGGATACGGCTCTGAAAACCGCATGTTCTTTTGCGATTCTCGGATTGTTGCGAAAGCAAACTTTTGCTTACAGTTTATCGCGATGTGCCCTTCCTTTTTGCAGTTGTAGCATATTAGCGGCTTCCGTGAATCAAACGCCCGTGTGGTATCAGCGCGTTGTTTGGAAACCTCATTCGATTCTCCGCTCCGTTTGCCCTTCTCCTACAGTGTCCCTTCGTAAGAGACGGGTCCTCTTGAAATTACGGGGGGGAAGGGGGGGGGGGGGGGGGCGAGCGGTTTCCGTTGATCAGGTTTCTTTGAAAAGCCCTCTTTCCTTTCATCTTTTTCAACGCGCACTGCCCTGCTATGCAACTTTCGGCGAGTATAATACTCCTCAGCTAACTCTGCTGCGCTTTGTTTAGCTGTACTTTGCACCAAGTTTGTCCTGGAGCCCCTTTTTCACGATAAAGAACGAGACTGAATGCTGTGCTTCATTTATCTCGAGATCTTCGGTCGCCACGCCTTCTTACGAGGATTCCACTTCTGACACCATGTATCGTTTAGCTCAGAGACAAGACGACGATGAACACGTGGCTGGGCCTCGCCATAACGAAAGACCCCTGGCCGTTTATTTGCTGGGCTTAAGTAGCCGCGCTCACAGCGGGGAAGGGGGAAAGAAAGAAAAGGAAGGAACGTAAAGCGCACGAAACGGTGGAGAGGAAGAGAAGACGATATCGCCTAGGGCGAATGCTGATAGCAGATAGTCCGGTCTGTTACATTTACCAGCCAATGTAACTGTGAGTTGAAATGATAATCAGCCTGACAGGAGAGAGAACTAAAGAGGCTGAAGTTAACTACAGAAAGAGAGTGAAAAGGAACTTCGACAAAAACAGAATATAGCTGTGCCAAGAATTGAGGTTTGGGACTAGGTGCTTGCGATGAAAGAATTGCAAAACTCAGCAGTAATTCACAGAGGGCCATTCTCTTTGTCAAAATGGCAAGCCAGCAGGGACATTTAAAGATTGCCCGATACGTTGGCCTCAATAGCTCCTTCGAATTGGCCTCCACAGCCAACATTTTAAAGGAGTACGACACCACTTTTCAAAGGTGAGTTTACCCTACCATGCGAATTTTATGGATACAAAGATCACTCTTAGCAAGTGCGAAGCAAATGAAATCGTGAAAAGATATATTATTTCTTATATTAAGGTCAACTTTCCCGTGGCACTTCAGGCAATTCTAGGGACTTTATGCTGCAATCTGGCTAGTTGTGATGACATCAGGTACAAAAACGGCCACTAATCGTCGCAAAATCTATCAAAATGACTGCTTGTGGGTTGGCATTAGAGCCACAGTGCGTAGCAACCGAGCAAGTTTCACAATTTCTCACACAACCACATGACGAGGAGCTTATATTGTGTTACGATGTCAGGGCGCTGTAGATATTGAAACTAGCTTTTAAAATGATACTGTTATTACCTTCGGAGTGCACTCGCACTTTGCAGTACATTTTCTAAAGTTGGGCCTTTTGTTTCCCGCAAGAAAATAAAAAAAAATTGCAGTTAGTACCCCTTTATTATCCGGGGAGGTTAGAAAACAAGTGCTGCGGAAGTAAAGCAAGCTTAAGCAGTTGCAAAAGACAAATGATTTCTTGCATAGGCAACTAGAAGGACTGAGGTATTAAATGAAGAAGTTAGAAACGATGACAAGGAGAGAATGTGTCTCTGTATTATGTGCAATCTTTTACACCACCTGTTAGCAACTAGTACGATAGGCGAAGGTTAGTGTGCGTTGAAAGAAAAATGTGAACTAACTTTTGCAAGATCACCAAAATTTGAGTATGTGTTTTTTAAACAATGCATAAAGAATATGTGTCAATAGCATAGCATTGAGTCATTGTTAGTTACACCTTTGAGTATAATTACGGTAATAATGTTAGCATAATCTGAACAAATTAAACATTACCTGTAAACCTGAGGTGTAATGATGTTTTCTTTTTTTTCTTGGAGCCAAAACTAGCAGTGTTCCAAAGGGCCCAAGGAATTTCTCAGCAAGGTGCTGTAAACAGATTATAAATTGTTTTAAACTGATCATTCACAGACCTACAGCTAGTGTAGCACTCCCTGTCACGTGCACTCGGCACACAATCATAATTCTTTTGCCTTACGCGAACATTCATTTTCTGTAAAAGGGAATGCCAAGGAGGGTGCATTTTTTAACAATACGCGCAACTTAGCTGCAGCTGGTTATTCTCATTCACAGGACATTTGTCAATTAATTTACGTGTAAAGAATGCGAGCTCAAACTGCTAACAATTCCGGATTGCAGTTTTGATGTACACACTGCATTCTTTCCCACAATAACTGCAGTGATTTGCAACATGATGCTTACTCTGGGCACGCGATTGTGAAGATTCCCACATGCCTTCCCCAAAATACATAGCAGCTCTGCGGTGAAACCTTATGTGATGCCTGCGTCCTTTTTATTATTTTATAGCTTTCGACAAGCACTCAAAGTTGTGGATTGCAGTTTAATTTTCTTTTTTTATTACACTGAAGTCTATGCGCACTAAGGCACTGTGCAACAGCAGCAATAGTCGTGTTCGCGCTGGGTAGCGTAGTAACCGAAGCTGTGCCTGCCCGAGCATCGTTTGCGAACTTGAGCGCACCGACGGTCTCGTAAGCAAGCATTTTATGGCTCTGTTCGGAAATTAAAAAGAAAAAACTTACCGAGACCAGCATCTCGACGTATTCTTAATCTTTACTGGATACGACGGTCCACTTCATGGTATCTCCTGCAGTCGTTGAAAGCGGACCATCACTGCCGGTGGCAGTGAAGTGCAGCTTCGGCAAAGGCACGCTCACTGCGTTTCTCGGCACACTTGAAGTTTCCACGCGTCCCTCCGAATGTTCGGAAGGCGTTTTTCTGGATCAAGATTGCCTCATCAAACACAGCGCACGCGAAGTCTTGCCTGGCAGCTGCCTGCAGCATCGTCATGGGCGCAGCCTTGTTTGCTGACGACATCACGCACGAATCAATTAGCACGCAGCTTCCGAGAGCCTTGTAAGAGCACCTGACGCAGTGCATTGTGGGTGGGTCTATCCGCTCGCCTTTGTAAACTCGCCGCCCGGGGAGTCTTTGCATGCTTGTTTTCTTCTTTATTGTTGACCTTGAGGCACCTCTCTGGCGCTTGTTCACCAGAATGCAGCTCTGTGCCCTTTTTTTTGAGCGCTCGTTTGTGCCAGACACTTACCTATACCGTCCGTTCGCGTCACGTAATACCGAGTTTGGTACATGTGAAGCTAGCGTAGCGGTCGCGAGCGCATCGTGAGCGTAGCATGTAGTCATGTTGTGACATGACACGCATGTCATGTTTATCAAGTTTGCACCAGTAGGATACCTTCGTCATCCATTCACGTCCCATAATAGCAAAGTTGGTATAAGTGAAGCTTGCAAAACGGCCGTCAGCGCATCATAAAAGTGGCATGTAAGCATGTTACATGGCACGCATCTCATGATTATCATGTTTGCAACAGTAACATACCTTCATCATCCATTCTTGTACTGTAATACCAAATTTGGTGTATGTGACGCTAGCGACACGGCCGTGAGGGCATCATGAGCGTGGCATGTAGTCATGTTGTCACATGACACGCACGTTGTTACGAAGCGCGCCTCAGACACGTTACGAAATCTCACCGTTGCTACCACTGTTATGAAAGACGGCGACGCCAACACGGTCCCGAAGGCACCACTGCTTCGAACTCCGCCAGGAAGGTCACCAGCCGTTTGATAGCGTAGGTTTCCCAGCTCGCTACTGCTTCTGCGCACAGCTCATAGACGAGCGGACGAGACGACGGTGAGTTAAGGTTTATGTACCGCATAGATACAGAGGCGTTACAAATTCGGCACTGGGGCCGACAGCTTAGAGACTCGGATAGCCGGGCTCTCTCCTCTGACACACAGGTCTACTGCTCGCGACGCGCCGCAGGGCTTTTATGTATATACCGGGAAGATTCTTTGAGTAACCAAATGTCCAACCAGAAGCGCCGCTGGGCCGCGTCATTTTCATCGAATCCGGAGCCGCTGCGCGTGGTTGCAGCCACGGACGAGTGACGTTGCCACGCATTGCGTCAGACTCGCCAGACATGAAGGCGCCGATTGCTTCGACGGGCTCGTTGGCTGAGGTGACTTACTGTGCGTTCGTGGCAGAAAGGCACCACCGCGTGACGACGCCGTTGAGTGTTCGCGTGAGGCGGGCTCACGTGCTGGCTTCGACATAGATTGCCTTTTTCAGAGGCATGGACGTTCGCTGGGGACTCGCAGGCATAACAAAGTCATGATTTTTGTGCTAAATTTGTCGCTTGTGTTCGTCATGCAATCATGTTATACCATACGAGTTTTACAACATGTCATGTGAACGAAACTACCACAAGAGCTGCAGGATCATGAAGTGCAAATCTTGACATTCATGGCATACATGTCATGATTTTCATGCTATGACTAGTCAAATATGTGCTTCATACAGCCATGTTATGCCATACCAAGTTTAGTATTGATAACATTATCGAAACGGCCAGGAGGGCTAACGGTCGTAGGCGACTAAATAGATAGATAGATACGCTCTACGCTGCCGAAGTTCGCTAAGAAGTGGTTCGCAATTAAATTTGTATTCTTCATTTTATTTGCAACTCTCCAGTTCTCTTTGCGGCCAAGATGATTTCTCGCTTAAACCAGCATCGCTGACACCGGCATTATTTCGAAATGAGCTCTTTATTGCTCTTGCGTTAATATTTCTAATTTTTCTTGAACCACTCGACAATTTCCGCATAAATACCGGGTATTCCCTTAAGTGTGTCCGAAATTCTCAGTATGAAAACAAATCGATATTTGCTGTATTGCTCGGATCATATTTGTTATGAAATTAAACTCTGTACGTTTAATAGGTTCAGCTAGCGTCAACGTCATTGGAGAGTTGAAGTTGATGCGAAAAACGCATCTTATCTATGAGCAATAGAATATTTGGCTTACTTTAAATGTTGTGGAATAATTAAATCAACCAAATGCCTGAGGTTTCACTGCTGAATTTTGTCGAACGTCATTAAAGTTGCCTTTTTTTCTCTCGGAAACCACGCGTATTCATTTATTTATGGATAATTATTTTATCGATCACTCGATCGTGTACCGTAAAGGTTATAACGGGGTGTACGTAACTTTGTAAAATAACAACGAAAAAATATTGCTTTGATTACGCATCGCATCCTAACCAGATTTCTACAGTTCTAAGGGGCTGGGAGAGCCCACCGGCGCCTGTCGCACGCGCGCGTTGGCGGACATGGCTGCGGCCGATGTAGAGACGCTGCCGGCACCACTCCGCTCGGGCTCGGGATGGTCGGCCATTGCCTCGGTATAACACGGTCGCTGCGGCTATTGCCGTCGGGTGGCTGCCAGTGGAAGGCATCGTTCTCCGTGCCCCGCGATGGCCGTGGTCGGCACATTAGTAAGGATATTCTAGGCCCTATAATACTATAAATTGTTGTATCTAAAATGATCGTAGCCTCAAAAATAACATTTGTATCACTTAAGAATTGCATCAAGAATATGCATAGTTATTTTCCAGCGTCCAGCGTCTCTGTTGAACGCGCCCAGAGTCTCCGACGGACGCATCTAGTGTCTCCGGAGAAGGCTATGCTACTGATACCCAACGCTCCTCAACGTATCCCTGACTTGAACTTCTCCATCTATGCCGATGATATCACCTTATGGGTGAAAGGAGGCTGAGATGGACACATTAAAGACACCCTACAAACAGCTGTAGATATAATAACAGCACTAACATCTATATGAATCTCTATTGTACCCCGAGTAAATCAGAGTTACTCCTTCTACTAGCTCATCGTCAGAACAAACACGTTCAAATGATCGAAGTTCACATAAATGGGTGCCTCATTCCTAGAGTATCACGCATTCATGTGCTAGGTTTATTTATCCAAAACAACCGACCTAATACGCACACGCTCGAAGCTTTACGCAATACCGTCGAAAACACCCTAAGAATGATAGGAAGAATCTCAGAGAAAAATGGGGGCTCTGAGAGTCAGAGCTACTTTGTATAATACTAGCTTTTGTGATTAGTAAAATCACATATACCCTCTCTTACCTCCATCTTAAATTAGCAGAGGATGAATTGGTCAACACCCTCCTCCGCAGAGTTTATAAATACGCGCTAGGCATTGCAATCAATACCTCTAACGCTCTACTCCATCAGACAGGAGTCATAAATGCCCCATGTAAAATCCGCGAAGCCATTTAACAGCTCAATACGCAAGGCTCGCGACCACAAACGGAGGTCTCCACATTATATCGTCTACACGAATTAACTTCACCTCACTCACCAATGCTAAATACAACATTCCCCAAAACATACGCAAACAATTACTCATACCGCCCCTTCCTAAAAACATGCATCCAACATATCACACTAAGAGTACAATCCAAAGAACAAAAGCTCTTCAGAAAAAAATCCATGGAGCCAATGACGTGCTCTATGTCGATGCGGCAGAATATCCATCATCCTCATCCTATGCCCTCTCTGCTGTTGACTATAACGGCAAGCGCTCACAACGACATCCGTCACTGTCAACTCTTAGGAGGAAGCAGAAGAGGCTGCCATCGCTTTAGGTCTATCCATCCCCAATATCACTAAGATTGTAAGTGACTCTCAAACTGCCATATGCAACTTCAGCGCAGGTCGCATCTCATCAACTGCCCTTTCAGATCTTAAGAAACATCCTCCCACGCGAGACGTTGCTCTCATATGGACGCCTGCGCATGCGGGGTTGAGTGGCAGTGAGGTGGCTCATACCTGTGCTCGAGGAATGACCGGCCGAGCGCAGGCCTCTGATGGCGCCTTAGACTACGCGGCCTTCTTCAGCGCGAGAGATCGCTTTGTGCACAAGGGTGCGGAATTTTTGCTGGAAGTGCTTCGGATTGCTGTACACGTTGATTATAAAAGTGCTTTCACGGCGCTTGCGCTTCCCGGTGACGATTTCGACCGTGCTGTGCTCGATGGCGCCATTGGGTAGCAGCTCGTGATCTATTGAAGTTAGATTCTTCTTTACCAGGGTGTAGACCCCCTGCCCTGCGCCTTTCCCAACTGTTCGTGCGCTTGGGGCTTCGCAAAGGATCTGTACCCCGGTAACGTCGGTGGGGTTTCACTGTGCGTTACCTGTAGTATTATAACGTGGGTCTCTTGGTGCTTTGTTTTATGTACTAATGTAACGATGCTTTTCTCCCCTGTATGCCGTTGGGATTCCATTGCCATATGAGGAGATGATGCTGTTGTGTCTGCGCTCTGTTTCTGTGGTTAGCGGTGCCTTTTGCCGTTGTCCCGTCCATTATTGCGGTTGGGTAAATGCCTGTTATGGGATTAGTTCTGACGCCGTCAGCGCGTGTATTAGTGCATCCAACTTAGTCTGTATTCCTTGTATCGTAGACTGCATGCCGTGTGGGGGTGTCACCAGTGTGTCGAGGCGTGCGTTGGTAGCATCGAAGGCGATCGTTAGTAGCTTTGATGACTTGGCTCAGGGTTTCGTAGTTGGCTTTCATGGTCTGTTCTAGTCGATCTTGACGTTCGTTTAGGCTGTCCAGCCTAGCGTTGACTCTTCGTTCACGTGCGTATTCGAGCGCTCGCTTCTTGGGTGCCGGTTCGCTTGTCCTAGCAACGTCGATCGTTTCGGGTTCTGCGCTGTTAGCTTCCGTAGTAACTGGGACTTGTACCTCCATGGCTGAGTTTGTGTTGTTTTTCGTTGGCGTTGGGGGTCTTGGTTGACTCTGCGGCGGCGACAGTGGCAGTGGCGGAGTCGGAGTCACCTGTTGTTGCTGCTGCTGCTGCTGTGCGTTGATGAGTTGGTTCAACTTAGCGTTCATCTCTTGCATTTGAGCTCTCTGTTCAGCGATGCATCGCTTGAGCTGGTCATTTTCATTGCGTAGTGACTGGATGGTGTTGTCATTTGCTTCAGCTACGTGGTTGAGCGGATTGCGGTTCGCCGCTTGCGGGTTGACTGCCTGGGCCCCATTTATCACATTGCCCGGTCGCTGCTGGTTGCGGTTGTAATTCATGTTTTCGCTGCGCTTGCCGTCGGTGCTTCTGCCGCGGCTCGCCGATTGTCTCCTGCTTTTGTCCCGCTTCCTCGAGCAGCTGCGTCCTCTCTTTGATAGATGCGCTTCGTTCTGTTGTTGCGGTAGCAGCTGCGGAAAGTCTTGCGACGAAAACGTTGACGCCGCGTTTCTACGCTCCCATCTGCGCTGAGTAACTACGAAGGGCACCTTGTACTTGTTCTTACAGCCTTCCGTGCCCGTGGCGTGGGCTCCGTTACACAGTTTGCAACGTGGCTTGCACCGCGCCGGGTGGTCTGCCGTCGGGTTGGGCGCGCCACACGCAAAGCAGATCTTGGTTTCCGGCGTCGGGAATACATCGGCTCGATGACCGATTTTGCCGCATGTCTTGCATACGTTGTGGTGTTGTCTGTATAATCCATACTTTACTATAATGGAGCCATACTTTATGTAGTTGGGAACCTTTGTTCCTGCGAACAAAGTGACGATCGAGGTAGGGTTTCCAATCCTGTGCGCTTCGAGGGCCTGCGAGTTTGCTTGGTTAACGCTATTCTCGTGCAGATCTTTGGCAGTGTTCTCTACTGCGATGCAACGAATTACTCCTTTCACTGTGCCGTGAGGCGCGGTGCAACGGACCCACTCCCCAACTACGAAGGGGCAACCAACGAGAGACTAGATGCCGACATCGAAGAATGGGAAGTGCGAGCGGTTATACAAACAATCAACTGTAAATCGGCATCCGGACCGGACCACGTCATCAACAAGGCATTGAGGAACTTGAACGACACGGCAATCCAAGCCCTCACCAAGTACTAAACCAGTGCTGGTGGACGGGCAAGCTACCGCAACAATGGAAGACCGCGAAGACGGTCCTGATCCCCAAACCGGGCAAACCACCCAGCATAGACAACCTGAGACCCATCTCTCTAACGTCGTGCGTGGGCAAGGTGCTTGAACACGTCCTACCCAACAGATGGTAACGTTAATTGGAAGAAGCCAACATATATCCATATACAATGCCGGGGTTCCGAGCCAGACTGTGTACCCAGGACGCCATGCTGTTGCTCAAGAACGAAATCCTGGACAGACACTTTCCCACGTTGGATAACAGAGCGGTGCTCGGACTGGATCTCCAGGGAGCATTCGAGAACGTAGACCACTCGGCCGTCCTTCGGCAGGTGTCCCACTTCAACACGGGGGAGAGGACGTTCACTTACATCAAAGATTTTCTGACCAACCGCACCACGCGGCTTGTGGCAGGAGAACTACAACTACCACTCAAGCAGCTGGGGAGCACAGGGACACAGCAGGGCTCGGTGATCTCCCATCTGTTGTTCAACTTTGTCATGATAGGCGTTGCAAGAAGACTGGAACGCGTTAGAAACATCAAGTACACGATCTACGCGGACGACATCACGCTGTGGTCAACGGGAGGAAGCGACAGCCAGATCGAGGCAGCTCTCCAAGAAGCCGTCGCTGCCGTAGAAGAACACCTACGACCCACCGGACTCAAATGTTCACCAACCAAGTCGGAACTGCTAGTGGTCTCACCGCGAAGTGCGCGACGCCCGACAACGCAGAACATCAACGTGGTAACCCAAGCGGAACGCCGATACCGCACGTGCAGACGCTCAGAGTTTTACGGCTGCACCTCCAGGACTTGAACCACAACAACGAGACGGTACAGAAGCTCCACGCAAAGCTTTCGCTAGCCACCCGCCTACTCAAGAAGGTGGCCACGCGGTACCAGGGCTTGCGAGAAGACAGTCTTCTACGACTCACCCAGTCGTTTGCAGTCAGCCACATCTCTTACGTAGCGTCGTTCCACAATTGAAAAGCGGCGGAAAAGATCAAGATTGACGCGATGATCAGAAAGGCGTAAAAGACGGCCCTGGGCTTATACCCCCACACCAACACGGAACGCATGCTCGCGTTGGGCGTTCACAACACGCTGGAAGAAATCGCAGAAGCCCAGCGAACGGCGCAGTATTACCGCCTGTCCCAGACCAGGACGGGAAGAACGATACTACAGCGCATCGGAATGAACGAGCCAGCGACGACTCCGGAGGTGGCAAAGCAGCTACCCCGGGATGTTCTCCAAAGACTGAGGGTTCCACCCTTACCGAAGCACATGCATCCACAAGCGCACCAAGAAAGAAGAACGGCGAGAGCCAAGGCCCTCACAAAAGGTCACGCCAACGATCCGCGCGCGTACTACGTGGACGTGGCGAAGTATCCCCACCGGCCAAACACGTGCGCAGCAGCAGTCATCGCAGCCAACACTGGAGTACTTACAACGTCGGGAAGCATACGGTGGAAGTCGCCCACGCAAGCCGAGGAGTTTGCAATCGCACTGGCACTAGCGATCCCGGATTGCCTCATGGTCCTCAGCGACTCGAAGACTGCAATAGCCAAATTTGCTACAAACAACGTCCATGGAACCACTGCAAGAGTATGTTCAACTTAGCAAGACCGAAAACCAACATTACCGTCAAGTTGTTCCCTGCGCTCCGGGGAGCTGGACGTGGGCCCGAACCGCAACGAGGAGGCAGATACGGAGGCACACGCACTAACTAGCCGCGGGTCTCTGTCAAGGCATTCCTCGGAGCCGCAATGACCCGATGCCGAAGACGGAGAGTATTTTATCACAACCTACGCCGACGTTCTGCACTGGTACAGAACGAGCAGACGCTTCTACCCACCGCCTCACCGAGACCTACAACGCAGAGAAGCAGCCACACTACGGCAGCTGCAAGTACAAGCAATATGGAACCCCGTCTGGGCAAAGCACGTTTGCCCGGAGGTTTACACCACTGATGTATACCAACACTGCAAGAAGGCGCGAGCCACCCAGAGACACCTCCTTTGGGACTGTGCACCACCGCCGGGTAACCAAGAAGTAATGCCAACTGCCATAAGCAGCAAAATTATCAGCCGAGAGCCAGGCAATCAAAGAGACGTGGTCCGGCACGTGCGCATCCTGGAACGCCAGTGGCCAAAAGCGGCGCCCCCACGGGTTCGACGTGAGTAGGTTGCTGCTCCGGGACGTCCGAGCACGCTAGTGTCTCGCTTTAATTCCCCTACCCCTTCCCTTTTTATGCCAGATCGTAAATAAAGTTGTTTCACTCACTCACTAGAAGAGGGTACATCGTTGTACGCGAACGCTGTTTTGGTTTGGAGAGGTAAGATGGCACACCTTCCAAAATTCTTGGTCAGGTGTCTTTCACCAGTCTCGGTCATTCTCGGGGCAGCGAAACGATGACCCCGTTCACTGCGCACTCGTCCACACGTAATGTCACTGGCGTCGAAACGTTTTAGGGGCGAAGCTCCTTGTTTAGAAAAAGTTATTTACAGCATGTACAGAACACAAAGGCTTCATACCATTTCAGTAACAGGGCACATACACTTCGGCACATCTATATTTCACGACTAACATCACTACGTTACAGTGAAGACATTTGCTCTAATATACATGATTATGTTGGCATACATGTACACAAAAATTCAATGTGATATCACGATACAGGGGTATAACGATACAATAGATCCAAATGAAACACAATTTGTAACAAATGAAATCATATATAAAAACTCAACGGGCGCTGCTTAGCACCAAGTCGGTAGAAAAATGAGTTGTATCCTTTCGTGTTCCACCTTGACAAAAGGGCACGACCAATGCCGCAGAAACTCTTGCTCCCCGAGAAAGAAAAGCTCTTCGGAGAGGAACGCGAGGATCTCTCGTCTCATTCTCCCCAGTATCGGCCACAAAGCACGCCGGCGGCAATTGGCAGCTACGGCCTCACATCGGTTTCTCCAAAGGCTGAACAGCCCCGCAACTATTAAGAGAGCGGAGAAGCGGCTACGCGGAAATCGGCCATTAGACACGAAAGTTCGCACACCCTGTCCCCGAAAGCCAGCATTAACCGCACGCCAAAAAAGGCGGGAAACCACACATTCAAACGTCGCATGTCGATTGGTCTCTACCATGACGCAGTTGGGGCAAGTAGAAGTGCGTACCACCTGCCATCGCTGCAACCGATCGTGGGGAGCAAGCCCCAGCCCAGCCTCCAGACAAAGTCTCTGAGATGCCCTGGCAACATTGCGGCAGTTATTGGTTTCCAAGCGCGGTTCAATACAGATTGACGATGCTGGGGCACCAAGGGCCGTAGAAGGGCGGCCATTGTGTCCACCACTTTAGAATCAGCCACCTCTATCTCTGGGTAAGTAGCTTCCATTCGTCGGTGAAATGCCAGATGGGCTCGATACAAAGGTGGTAATTCAGTTGATTGGGGACCTTTGTTTGTTTGGCTATCCGGCAAGAAGACACGTAGTGATGGCCCAGATGGTAGCGAGCCAGTGTCTGAGCAGGCATGTCATCATTGCTTTGTATTCGCAATAGAGTGCGGAGGCACAATGTAGAAGCCGCGACAGAAACGTCAGGGAATGCAAAACCGCCTTGATCTCGCGGTTGAGCTAACGCTAGACGCGATAACAATTCTGTGCCACCAGACCAAAAAAAGAACTGATGCAGCTTTGCACTTTCCTGCAGACGTGAAGCGGTGGTTTAACAGAATGGCAAAGGTACCAAAATTTTCCTAGGTACACCGTTTGAGTTAAGTATCGGCGTTCCAAGAGGGGGAATTCGAAGTGCCTGGCTGCTTCGATATCATTTAGAAGAGTTTGTACAACGGATGACCAGATACTATCCTGTATGCCAAATACAGTGAAAGTAACTCCGAGTATTGAAATCTCAGGAGACCACTGTAAAGGCGATGTGATGTTGATACGACCGCTGGGCTTGCCAATGAAAAAATACTGGCTTTTAGAAAAGTTTAACTTTGCACCGGAAATAATACCGAAATCATGGAATGTATCAAGAGCATGCTGCAGCGACTGTTCATTATGTACATATAGAGTGATATCATCTGCATATGCAGCGACCTTTACTTGAGTGTTACCGGGTAGAGGTAAGCCACGAATCTGCGGGTGATGTTCAACGGCCCTTAAGAAGGGCTCTAATGCAAGGATAAATAACACTGGGGAGAGGGGACACCCTTGACGGACCCCACGCGTGACTCTAAGTGCGTGATTCTCACGGGAATCTAAGTAAAGGGTACTTTCTAAATTAGTGTACATCGCGTTGATAAGGTCAATGAACTTATCCGGGAATCCGTATGCATGTAAAACATTTAGTATGTAGCCATGTTCTATGAAATCAAAAGCTTTCTTTTGATCTAATGAAACCAACAGTCCTTGCGCACATCGGCTAATGGTGTATTGAATGATGTCACGCGTTAACCACGTATGGGTGCGTATTTCTCGGCCCGGAACAGAACAGACCTGGTGGGGAGCGATTAATGTTGCAAGAAATGGACTGATTCGGCGCACCAAAATGTTAGCCAAGAGCTTGTAATCTACATTGAGCAGGGTAATAGGGCGCCAATCTTCTGGTCGCGTGAACATTGGGTCTTTCTTGGGAACTAGTGTTATACGGCCTTTGTGGAAAGAAGTTGGAAGTGTAATATCTTGGAAACGCTTGCGAATGACGCGTGACATAGTTGGACCAATGATAGGCCAGAACTGTACATAAAACTCTGCAGGGAGTCCGTCAGGTCCTGGGGCAGATCCCTTTTTCATTGCGTCTAATGCGCCTTTGATTTCGTCATCGGATGGCGGTGATAGGAGGACGTCATTTGACATGTTGGAATCATGAGGTAAATCTGTTAGCAGAGGATGCGAAGAAATGGATCCTGGGTAACAGACATTAGCACCAGATTTAGCTATTGACTCAAAGTGTTGAGTGAATTCCTGAAAGTCACGCGTACCCACAGCAGCTGGGGTGATAGAGTTCAGCGAGTGGGCAGGCGAGCCTGGTGGACAAAGCAGAGCTCTGCGTGCATACCTTAGCACCTCAGGGTGCGCACATGGTGCACGTCTACAGCGCCAAGCTGCAGCCGAGAGTGAAGAAGCGCGCATAATACGCTGGTACCGTTCAACGAGCTCCTCTTGCCATGCCCGCATTACAGTGGAAGGACTGGGATCTCGATTGGCAATGCGTATCTTCTGGATTAACAATGACGCATCTTTCGACATACGGGTGCAAAGTCCTCTGCCAGACGCACTGCAATGATGCCGCCACTGTTCTTTGAGGCGATCCCAATCAGCTACATCAGCCCCAATGAGCGATGCGCGTAACGCTCGGGACAATTTCTCTGTAGCCTGAGAGTTCTGGAGGACGCGGCAATCGAGACGCCATGGTCTGTGAACCGTTGGCGTCCCCGCTGGCAGGCGGAGAGAGAACATAACCGGCCGATGGTCGCTAATGTATACTGGTGTCGGTGGCAATGACATTACCCCGGTGTCGTGAACCTAGGTAATGAGACTGGGGGATGCATACACGCGATCAATTCGGCTGCTCGACGCTGCTCGACGCCAAGTATAGACATAATTACTGCTATGCACACTTTGATGAATGTCACTCAATGCCAATTGCTGCACTAGACGTTCGAGTTCTCTGGCATTCCAGTTTGACCGGCCGCGACCCGGACCTCGAACGTCTGCGTGTGAGTCTAAGACACAATTGAAATCCCCTAAAAGTACCACATGTCGGGAATTTAAAAGAAACATCAAGAGATTGGAAGAACGCGTTTGAGTTCTCGCGTGCCGCTGGGGCATACACGGCAACAAATCTTATTCTTAACGAAAAAAAGGTGCAGTCGAACGCCAGCACGCGTCCGAAGGCATCGAAGGAAACATGATGGTCACGTAAAAGACCTCGGTTAAAAATAACGACTCCGAAGCCAGTCGAATGCGTGCTGGCGTACGAAAAGAAACAATCAAAATTGAACGCGCGCTTGAAAGCGAGTACATCAGAAAGCTTGAAAAAATTTGTTTCTTGCAGGAACAGCAAATCACAGTGCACTGAACGTGCAAAAGCCAATACCTCAGCCTGTTTTTGTGGATTTCGGAAACCTTGAACGTTAAAAGTAATAATTTTAGAGTAAGAGCCATGGGAAAAATGAAAACATAGTATAGGATCACGCAAATGCAGGGGTACCTTTATCAAATGCGGGAGTCAATGCCCCGCAAATGGCTGAGTCATTTTTTCCGGCCAGGCGATCCACCGAAGGCTCGGGGCCTACGGGATCGCATCGAAGTCCGCCGGGGACTTCTGTCTCTGGTGGGGGCTTCTAAGTCACGAGTAGTTATCCGGTGGCGTTTGGTGTCCGGGTTTTTGAGCGAGGATGGTACAAAGACGTCTCCACTGTCCTGGCTTAAGTCACTGGGGCTGGTGTCTTCGTCAATTTGTAGGGGCGCCTCACTCGCGGTGCTGTTGGAGTCCTCGTTTACCACGGCTCGCGTTGACGAATCGTCGCACTTGTTCTTAGATGGCGTTCCTGGTTGAAGTGGAGGGAAATCCTTGGATGCCGCCTCGGAACACAATGGCCTGATGGTGCAGGCCACGGCGGCATGCGGGTCCCCACAACGGCGACACGGCAGCGAGCATCCCTCCCCGTCGCGGCCACAAACGCCGCACCTTCCACAAAACGGAGCCGCGCATTTCATGCGGAAGCGCCCACCGTCTCCACATCGACGGCACACTCGCTGGATGCCCCCACAGTCACAGGTCACTCGATGGCCCGTGACCCCGAGGCAGCTGGGCACCGGTGACGAAGCCCACACCTCCACGCGGACGCATCGCGTCCCAGCGGCCACGGTTGGGCGCGATCCACGAGCCCTCCGGCGATGCGCAGCACCCTCCCGCAGGGACAGAGTGCCCGCGCGAGGACCTCGCCGGGCACGCGGCACGGAAGAAACAGCACGGTCACCCGGGTCACTCGGGGTCCCAGGGGCACGACGGCGACGCGCTCCCCCCGGACGATAAGGCGCGACGCGCCCATGACCCGGGCCAGTGCGGCCCCACTGTTGACGGCAACCCGGCAGTTCCGGCCTCCAAAGTGCCGAACGCAGTACACTTCCTCGACCCCCACTATTGAAGACGTCGCGCCAACGACGTCTTCGGGACCAGTCCCCTCGGGGATGACCACGTCGAAGGCCAGCGCCCCCTTCGGGGGCCGGCCCGCCACGACGGGCGTCCGCCAGCCCAGGGACGCCGTGAGACGCCAACGACGACGTGAGATGCGAAGCTCCTTATGGCGTGGCTTGCGCGTCCCTCGTACTACGTAACCACCAGTGGCACATACCAGAAATAGCGGTCCTTACGATTTTGACCTCCAAGGTGGTTCCGGTGAGAGATTTCTTCTGTGCGTTGTTGAATATAAAAGATAGTGCTCAATGCACATGTTAATGGCTGCTAAGGGAGAATGAGAAACAGGAGCATTCGGCCTTTAGGTAACACGCACGCTGCGATCCCCGTTAGCAGCTATTGGCATGTACATTGAGCACGATCTGACAAGAAAGGATTGCTACGTTACACTCGCTGGGTGTAACCTCCTTGGTTTTAGAAAGGTTTAGCGAGCGTTTCGTGTTTGAATAGGAGCTACTTCTGCTAACTCCGGCGTGTTTCAGTTGTAATTTAAGTCTGTTGATCAGTTTTCGCTGCTCCCTTGGAGGGGCTGGATGTAGACCACCCGGGCGCCTGCCGGCACCAGCGGCGTCAGCGGCCACCGCCTCCAGGAAGCGGATGGGACAAGCGAGTGACAGCGACAGCGAAGATACTCATGCTTACTATCTCAGCAGTGAGGACTTTTCAGATGACGGTTTCCAACCTGTGTTGAGCCGCAAAGCGAAGAGGAGGAACATGAGGACATCCTCATCCTCAACTATTCAAACTGTAAGTGAAGTGCCCCAATCGAACACTTATACCATCCTGTTTCTGCCTGCACTTCCTACCGTCAGCATGAAACGCCTTAACAGACAGTCTGTGTCGAGGTCTATGGAAACGCTCGTGCCAAACGAGATCACCGACATAAGAGTGAACGCCAGAAAGAATATACTGGCTGTGGACGTTATGCACGCAAGTGCGTTGGGCGTTCTGCGCAGTGTAACTGACTTGCACGGCAACCAGGTGCGCTCTCATGTTCCCTTGAGATGTGATGTAGTAACCGGCGTGATCTACGACATAAATGTGGCTTTCCAATAATGACTTACAATTTCTTGTCAAGTCAACAACTGATACTCCAATTGTTGATGTCACCCGGCTAGGCAGTCTCGCTGTGTGAAGATTGCGTTTAAGAGCAGATCACTCCCCTCTCATGTGAAGGTGGGGTACTTCAGACATGCTGTGCGGCCTTTCTTTCCAAAGCCTCTCCAGTGCCGTAAATGCATGAAACTTGGACATGTGAGCAGCGTCTGCGAGAATTCGGTGGTATGCCCCGCGCGCGAGCCCCATGAAGCAGATAAGTGCGTCGAAACTGTCATGAAATACTCTAATTGCAATGGATTCTATGAAGCCACATCGAAGGACTGCCCGCGATTCAGAAAGAAATTGCCATCTTGAAGAAGATGGTGCGTGATCACCAATCTCATCGAGAAGCCGCAGCGAAAGTCAGAAGGCGTCGTTCCACGTCGACATCGATCTTCAAGGACGCCCGCTACCTCCTCACACGTTTGCCAGATCCCTCATCAGTACCAGCTCCTTTGCCTCCAACCACATTCCGTGGGAAAAACTGTAAAGGACAAGCCAGTGAGCATACCCCAACTGCGACAGAGTGGCCCTGCACTTCAAGGGAAGCAGCATCAAGCGAACGCACAGGAATTTCATGACGGCCAGTCCATGATCCCGGTTCGAATCTTTCCAACACGACAGGCAAGTGATTGCAATCGTGCAATCATTATGCCATGATTCGCACGCTACTGAGCAGCATACAATCTCCGTCTGCTAAGAGTGCACTCAAATACTGGATGCACTGAATCCAGTTCTTGCTAACGTCGTATAAGCACAATGGCTCAACAAAACTTCGCATCTTCCGCACTGAAGTTGAAAGTGCGTCGATTTGCCAGGAATGGCCAGAGGCAGTCCCCGTACCTCGGACTTCGCCAATTTGTTCAGGCCAATCAATTCCATATACTTGTCATTTGTGAACCAAACGTATCAACGCCTATAGATTGTCCGGTTATGAAGGTTTTGTTCAGCCGCTGCGAAGAACGAGCAAAGTAATTGTTTACATTCGCACACACTTGACTTATCTTTCGCCCCCAATACGTACAATGACGACAATCAGTACGTGTGTCTTCGTGTAAAAAGAATGCAGTTTCGTTTCACGCTTATTGGCGGTATATATCTCCGTCATCGCGAACTGCGACAGATTAAAGACATTCTAATAGGACCGATGGGCCTTGAATCATCACCTGTGACTTCAAACGCCCATCAAAAGCTTTGGGGAGCACTAGGATGAATGCCAGGGGCCGGAACATGTTACATTCGCTTCCGATTACGACTTTCCATCATGAACGATGGGTACCCTCAGTATCTGCGGGGTCCACGTATGGCAGTTGCCTGACCTGCACTTGGGTCACGGTGCTTCTCTCACAAAGTTAAATGGTTTTGCGATAGTGAGACTCATGGGAGTGATCACATACCACCTACGTGACGATCGATGGTATCATAAAAAATTTCTTTCCGGTGTTGTAATTGGCACTGACTGGTCGATGTTTACATCGTGTTGAGGACGCTTGCCAAGAGGGCCTCGCCTGCAGCCTGGAAAATACCATAGCGGAAGCTATGCAAGCGTCCAAATGTAAATTACCATTTTCGTCTAAAATAACACAGTTTAACATAAAACAGGAAAAATTACGAGCTATACGAAGGCGTGCTGAACGACGCTACAGACGCACAAGATCAATTTACGATCTGAGGGAAGCAAGGCGGCTCCAGAAAAAGATTCAACGACGTATTTACAAGCTGGAGAGCGAACGCTGGAAAGATCTGCGAATCTCTAGACCCTCATAAACCGCTGTCATATATCTGGAGAACAGTTCGTGGTCTTCGCTCCTCTCCACAACAACGGCACCCTTTTAAAGCTTCGGCACTCCATCATGGAAAACAGAACTCGAGGTGGCTGAAGAATTTTGCACGAGAGTTGCCGGGAATATTATGAACGAGATCATCGACGCCGTGATCGTTCCTGAGACGCGATGACCAGAAATGGACATTCCATTCACCATGGAAGAACTGGAAGGTGCGTTAGTCGCTTCTAAGCGTATGTCATCACCAGGTCCTGATGGTATTACTTATAGTGCGTTGGGACACCTTGTACAAAAGCCAGAAAAAAATTTTTAACGTGCTTCAACAACTCCTGGCTCAGCGGCAGTGTTCCCCGAGAATGGAAAGTAAGTCGATTAATACCACTTTTGAAATCGGGAAAATCACCATTGGACTTGACAGCGTATCGCCCTATTGCCCTTGCAAGCTGCCCCGGAAAAGTGATGGAAAGAATTGTTCCATTTCGTCTCGAGTGGTACTTGGAACGATACACCAAATACCCTTCTTGCATGGCAGGCTTTCGTCGGGGCCGCTCTTCCATCGACTTTGTCCTTGACTTATCGACATTTGTTCAACAAGAAAAAATTTGCAAGCGCATATCAGTGGCACTCTTTCTTGACGTGAAGGGTGCATATGATAATGTACCTCACGATGCCATCCTCGCTTCTCTCGCAGCAATGGGCATTGGTGAACGAATGTTTCAATGGATAAAAGATTATATAACTGGCAGGGGTTTCTTTGTGCAAACATTAGAGGGTACAACTGCTGAACATTGCACCTACTGCGGAGTACTTCAGGGAGCTATTTTAAGCGCCACATTGTTCAATGTGGCCCTCATTGGTCTGGTGAAAGTTCTGTCAAAGTCGGTGTGCCTATCCATATACGCCGATGATATTTGCCTCTGGAGTGCTGCAGTTACTCGCCCTCAGGTGCGTGCACGAATACAGCGGGCAGCAACCCTCACAACAGCCTACCTTCAGATACAAGGCCTGACTATATGAACAGTGAAGTACGCGTTGATTGGGTGTACACGCAAACCGATGACGCCATACCTTGTTTACATCAATGGGTAGAGTGTCAAATATGCACGGACGCATCGTTTTCTGGGCATAATAATCGACAGAAGTCTTTCGTAGAGCCCACATTGTGCGTACTTGAACAAGAGACTGCTATATATTGTGCATATAATGAAATTCGTGTGCGGGAAAGCATGGGGAACTTCTGTGGCCTCCATGCTACAGCTGTACAGGGACCTATTTCTGGGTCTATTGCGCTACAGCTTGCCGGCACTGACTAACACTTGCAAATCCAATACTCATTCATTGGAGAGTTTGCAGGGTCAGGCACTGCGTATCTGCCTAGGACTGCCCCGATGTGCTTCTACTTATGCCACAATCATGCTTGCCAAAGACCATCCGGTCAGGACAAATAGAGTTGTGGATTGCCACAGAGCGCACATTCGACATCCTAGCCGTGTCCCCGACCACCACTTGGCCCTTCTACCCTCCGGAAGACCGCGGGCTACGTTTTCAGATGTCATAGCGAAGCACCTAAACAGCATTCCATCAGGATATACGCCAGCTGCGAGAATGGCATGTCCTTTGTGGTGCCTCGACCAGCCGCAAGTACGTCTAGAAATTCCGGGAATAAAAAAAAAGCAGTCACTCCAGAGTAGCATTGAAGCAAGCAACACTGCTATTATTACATGAGTTGTACTTAGACCGAGCGCAGATATACACTGATGGGTCTGTCTCGTCCAGCAGCTCATCAGGTGCCGCTGTAATTCCGGCTGCAGCAATGACAATCAAGTTTAAATTGTCGCCTATGACTACATCTACGGCTTCAGAGCTTGCTGCTATAAGGGCTGCTTTACAATATCTCGTTCAAGAACGTCCAGGAAAATGGGTCATATTCTGTGATTCGAAGGCAGCGCTTCAGAGTTTGCAGTCTGCCATGCGTAGGAGGAGTCATGACCAATTGGTACAAGAAATAAGACATTGCCATCATGAAGCTCTAGCACGAGGGCTCGATATTAAATATCAATGGCTGCCTGGACATATCGGTATTACCGGAAATCAATTATCCGATGATGCAGCCCGCTGAGCCCATGAAGGAACCCGTGTAGTCCCGATTCCTTTATCAAGGAATGATGCAGCAAGAAAACTTTGCCTACTGGCTCGAGATCTCACACGCACGTTCTGGTCGTCTACCAGCTTCCAAAGGTGTCAATTTCATGAACTGGATCCTTCGCTCAAGCTGAAGCTACCATCACAACTTTACCGCTTCGATGTGACACTGTCATGCCACCTTTGGTTGGGTGTTGAATTTACAAAGGTGTACTCCTTTCGCATTAGTATGGCAGACACTCCTACATGCGACTACTGCGGAGCTGAAGAGACCATCGAACACGTCCTGTGCAGCTGCACTTGCTACGACACACAGCGATGCCAGCTCCGGATGGTTTGAATCAACTTGACCCCGGACCAATTTGTGTGCAGAAGATACTAGGACCTTGGGCATCTGCCTCAGTTGCGCAGAAAGCAACTAAATCACTGCTACTTTACCTAAAGTCAACAAACCTGAGCGACCGCCTGTAGACTGTGTGTGCTCCCCGAGTGTGCTAATGATTGTGTGTGCCTTCTCATCTCTCTGCAACCTCTTTTCTCCCCTTTATGCCTTCCCCAGTGCATGGTAGCAAACCGGATGTGCGTCTGGTTAACCTCCCTGCCTTTCCTTGCATCTTTATATCTCTCTCTCAAGCGAGCGTTGGGCCGCATAGCCATGAATCTAGTGAACTAGTATATACCATGAACTCGAGGTGGTTAAAGGTGGGAAGTAAACTCGAAGCGCAAGCCGTAAAAAAGTGTGCATGTGCCACCTCTCGTTTAGTCCTTGATATGTGCGCTGGTTGGCGGTGCTTCTATATGGAGAATATATGATGAAAATATGCGAGATGGTGGTACTTGGAGTGCTGAATAGATGGACGAACGGACACACAGAGAGATGCATGGATGGACGCATGAACGGACGCAGGCGGGGATGCATGGACGAACGCAGGGACGGACGCAAGAACAGACGCACGCACGGACGCGTGGATGGACGCATGGACGGTTACACAGACGTACGCAGGAACGAACGGAAGCAAGAACGAATAGACGGACGAATGCTTCGCCCCACTCCCCATCATTCACTCCGTGGATATGCTGCCATTTTTTAGGGGCAAAGCTCCTTAGGGCGTGGGCTGTGCGTCCCCTGTAGCCTGTATGTAGCCACTCTAGTTTAGTTCTTGCAGTGTTCACTAGATGGCGGTACCATCTCCTGTATGTAGCTAAAGGGGACGCTCATAGCATCCATCCATGTAGCCACTTCTCGTTTAGTTCTTGTAGTGTTTACTAGATGGTGATACTTGTAGCTGATGATGAAAAGATGCAAGATGTTATAAACTAGAAAGCGGTACTTGTAGTTGATTAAAGACGCGAGATCTTATAAAATAGTAATGATGTCACATATGGCGCGTGTCATTGGTTGAAGGCAATCGTTCGATTTAGTGCGACGACGTACGCTAGCGGGAGCGTTGTAATAAAATCCGTTCGCTGTTGGCGCGCGCTCGGAGTCGCCGGATGGATAAGGCTGCACAGCGGAGAGAGCGCAAGGCGGCAGCAGCGCGCGCTCGCAGACAGAATCCCGATGTGCGAGCGCGTGAGGCAAGGGACATCGCAAACCATCCATCGTCTAAGAACAAATAAAAGTTGATTTGTGTATATACACACACAGCATTTCTCACGTCTTTACATGATGATTGACTGGGCGAATTACACTGAAGATTCACAGTTTACCGATGAATCCCTCCGGACCTTCGCCCATTCATCATCATTCACCCCGTGAATATGCCGTAATTTTTTTCACACAAGCTTTGTGACGTTCTTTGTGTCGAAATCTTGCAGTATCCTGTCGCGGGATCACATGTTTCCACCTGTCACGTTGTTCTGCGTTGGTTGCTGAGAAGAACAAGGAAAATGTTTCGCCGGTGCACTTGTATTCAGCGTGACAGCCCAGCACGCAGCAGGTGTTGGGCATCACTGTCAACACTATGCGACTCCGAAAAGCAAAAAAAATGAGGGTGACCCGCACGACCACCACCACTGCGCGTCAGCACTCCGCTAATGGATGCCAGCGAAGCGGCCGGCCGAGCCGGCTTCCTCGCTATCTCCACGCCCTCTACAGTTGTGCTCAAGACGATGATTGAATAA
>NW_023613762.1:0-51148 GCF_013339725.1 Rhipicephalus microplus
TGGGCGCTGCTGCGCTGCTGATCTGAAACAAGAACGTGGGGCATGACACTGCCACATGGCGAGGTACTTCTCCCAGTGAAATTATCTTGCTTAGTATACACATGACGAAATCTTAAACTATTGGTGTAACTGGTACCAACATTTTGACGAGTCATCTTGTTTGTGTCATGAAACAACTACTCACCCTAATTCATAAATGCAAATGTTTTGTACATGTAC
This sequence comes from Rhipicephalus microplus, assembly GCF_013339725.1. Taxonomy (NCBI): domain Eukaryota; kingdom Metazoa; phylum Arthropoda; class Arachnida; order Ixodida; family Ixodidae; genus Rhipicephalus; species Rhipicephalus microplus. Next base: position 220 of record NW_023613762.1, read on the forward strand.
TAGCAATCATAACAGAGCACGTGAGAAGGCAAGTGCAACCTCTCCTTGTCTACTACTTAGGTTGGGAGAAAAGTACGTTATATACACACTTGTGCTAAAGCATCCAATTGCTGTCATGAAAAGGACACTATACCGACTACCGAAAGCCGACTTGGTGCGACTAAAACCCCTTGTTTAGGAATGTTTCCTTCCTTCGAAGTTCCATCTTCCCCTGAACGTTTGTCTTATTTGAGTATCTATATAAGATATTCTATACCCGTTTTAGTTGCTAGATAATATATTTTACCCACATGCATACCATTGAACATTTTGGCGCTTTCCTTTCTATATTACATATGTCGCGAACTCCGGGGCCAAAGACCAACATGAGCCTCTTTTTGTCTCCTTGCTCATTTGAGAATACGCGAAGTAAATTTGATTTTAATTAAGTTGGCTGAATCGGCATGTTGAGGCAGTATAAAGGTGCATCGTGAGAAGGATTTCAATAAGATAATTGCAAGCATCTTCACATTATCGCGTTCCACACGCCTGTCATGCGACACGTGTACTGTCATTCGCAGCGATTTACATTCATAACAAAATGCCATTGGAATTTTGCATTGCGCGTCTACACGACATTGTGAAATAATATGCGCAATAGATGTCAATGTTTCTTAACAGCCTGCTACGCTACCTGAAAGTTACAAGTCGGGCATTTCACTTACGTAATAGATTCCAAGTGGTTCAAAATATACTGCGATGCAAGAAAACAACATCAGTAGAAAAAAAAATCCCCATACGTATCCAAGGCAAACCTTGCTTGAAGCAGTTCACAACTTGCATGCAGTCGGCCATATTTGTAACCGTGACAGCATTCATGACATTGTGATCACGACGAATGATGATCAGCGCAAGCGAACGTGAATTGCTTCCCAGCTGCTTCGAATGAAGCATCAGAACTGACCGAAGCGCCTTAAGCTTGCTATTGAAAAAAATGTCGCAGACTACGAGAAATTTGGAGCTGCGGCTACAAGTCGATTCGTTTAGGTAGGGTGCTCTTTAGGCTTCCACTTCTTCAAAAATTTATAAAGAGCTATGTTATTTTTTTTTTCAAAAAAGTATAAGTGGTTTGTAAACTGGTGTCCAACACTTGCATATAAATTCTGCTACTAGCGAGTCTAGCCTCCGTATTCACTAACGCTTCTCGACGCGACTTTCACCCTTCACTTGACAGAGTTGACCTCTGCGCCGCTGCTCGGCTGAAAGTGACGCTGCACAACTCATGAATCGCAGCAGATTATCGCTGATATGCCGTAACTTTCCCTGTCTAGAGACGGTGCTCCCATCGGCCTTCTTAAGTGAAGGTGAAGCGTTGAATGAAGGGACGTTGTAGAATACGGAGGTAAAGTGGCGACGCTGCACCATAACAGCGAGCGTGTGTGGACATCTCACAAGACGTGCCATAGCGTCATGTTGGAAGTGTGGTGGTTGGGCTACTTGGTATGACATGACGGTAGTTATAGCGCGAGAACAGAACGACGACAAAGGGTCCTCTTGTCCTTGTCTCTTCGTCGTCGTTATGTTCTCGCGCTATAACTGCCATCATGTCAAGTTGGAGCATGGTAAAAAAAAATATAGCTGCTGAAATTGCTTCAACTATCGTATTCTACGTTAAAATGTTATAAAAAATTATAAACTTTTAATCAACATTGTTCAGACTTTCTATAAGGTGTCGATATTTTAATTTTTTGCTGAGCGCCAATTGATGAAATTACACATGCAGCGCTTCCATGTGTTCCGTGAACATATTCAACGGCCGAATGTCATTAGGTGGGAATGTCTATCACTATGCCCGTGAAACAGCAAGAGAAATGATATTGACACCTAATGTCATTCGAATCGAATGACGTTACAGGTGCCGTGTGACAGACGTTGTGACAGGCCTATAAGTTAGGATTATACAGGTCTGTTCAGAATCTTGACGTAGCTCGATAATTGTACTCTGCATGGCAAGATAGTTTTCACCAAGAATTGCAACCTGCAGGATAGCTTTATTTTTGTCTTGAGCATGGCGTCAACTATAGTCAATAGCCAACAAAAGTAGAGCATGTGTTAATATTGGCATTTATGACTGAAACGGGGAAAATTTAAACTGGAAGAAAAGAAATCTTGCCGCAGAAAGAGACGAAACCTGCCGTATTCGAATAAGGCATTCATTAATCTACCAACTGAGCTACAGCGACCGTCATGCTTCTGTTCATACCAACTGTCATTGCTAGTAGAGGTGCTGATGTACTTTCCAAAGTTTCAATCAAAGGCACGCGCATACCTCATAAACTGGACGAATGGGAGGGGGGGGGGGGGGGGGGGGTGACCGCCACTGTAGATGAGTTGGTAGATTCTAGGACGCGTTACTCGAAGATCACCAAATGCTTCCATGCCTGCGGTGACTTCTATTTTCGTTTACACTATTTTCTTCCCATTTACAGCAGGATTGCTTCAATTGAGATCCGCAATGCTTCCCTCGACTTTATTGTCTCTTAGTTTTATGTCTTGTTATTTTTAGCAAAGAAAATTGGTTTTTCAAATTCATTTGCTTTGTTTTTCTGTGTTTTTTGCAACAAGATTTCTGGCTTGGGCATCAGCACTTCGAGCAAGAATTGCTGGTTACAAGCGTAATAGCTGCTTGTAGACGAACTCTCACTTCCACACTTTATTTTTTTTTGTATAGTTGATACAAAAATAACTCTCGCAAGCGTTTTGTCGCAAAACTTCAATATGACCATTAGAGTCGCCGTGATGGGGTGCTTCGAAAATTTCCACTTGCCTGTTGTTGTTCTAAATATGCTAGTCTTAGTCACCATACTCCGGCTACCTGCGCACCGGTTGAACTGAATATAGAGCGTTTTCATTCCGGTATTGCTTGAGGACACTAAGGAGACTAAAAGAGGCCAAACACTTCACTTGCCTTACAGTGGCTGCAGGCTCCAGAGTTTGCAACAAGAATGTTTAGAGATATGCATGTGTATAGAATAATTGACGTGCATACTAGAAACGACAATCAAATAACATATGTGGATGTTCAAATCAGGCGGAAGTTTAGGGGAAGGTGGAACCTTGTTGCAATAAACAAATCTTAAGCCAGGTCTTTTTGTAGAAGGAAGTTGGGTTTTGCGAATACCTTTTCTGTTTGCAAGGTGAATAAGTAGCTATTTTAGCTCATGTATGTGTATGTATTGCACGTCTCCTTCCACTAACAGACGAGGAGAATAGGTTCCACATGCACTCTCCCCATGTTCTGTTATGATTGTGGAAGAATATACAAAAAATTCAGATACACAAATTCAGGTGAGAAGATAAAACTCTGGCTTCTATCATGTCGTGCCGGCTGAGATTTCATCTGGCGACCTTGAGATCAACAGTTGTGAACAATAAATACTGTAAAGCATAGTGCGCTTTTTTTCAGTGAAAGCTGTATATGGCTAGCAGAAGCGTAAATTCGTTCGTCAGCGGTGTAGTGAGCGGTCTCCATTGGCTGTGTTATCAGTTACGTTGTTCGCAGTGTCTTACCCAAGCACGCGCGCCATTGGCTGCATTATGAGTGACGTCACCCATCCCCACGCAGCCGTGGCACCGAGCGTGTGCGCGAGAGCTTCTCTTGCAACCTTCCGCATCAGTGAGTCACGACTATTTTGGAAGAGTGCAAACAATGGAAACGTGAAAGAGCTCACATTTGCCTGGCCGATAATGCAGGCGGGTAAAAAAACAGTCCTTGGAGGCTGTGTGCCTTCAGCCTTCCAAGCAACGCTAAATCGCGAATGGGGACGCAGGCAATAGTGGCCTGCGGAACCTGCAAACCATGCTGCCGAGTTTGATCGCGATGTTCAAAGCTAGCAACGCCATTGCAGCGTAAACATGCTGATTGAGCGAGCGCGTTCGCTGGGGCGAACGCCCTCTTCCGATGGGAGTTCCTTCAACGACACAGTAGCTTTGGCTGCTACGTCTGTGGCCACCAGTGGTTCAAGATCAACCACTATGATTAACGCATTGGGAAACGCATTTAACCACTCATTACGCTCCTTCAAGACCATAATCATGTGAGGCACAATGTGTGGCATGTAAAGTAAACACTGTGATAGACCAGAGCCGAACTTTTGTAAACTTCATAAGAAAGCGCGAAAATGGAAGGAATAGTTGTGACAGGCTTAGCTGCCACGTCGGGCTGAACCCACTGCTAAACCCTGCCGCCTCACGTTTCAGCTTTCGCTGTTTAGACATTTCTACGGAGTGCTTCAGCAGTGACTTTTGTTTTTTTGTTTTCGGAAAAGCGAAGGTTGTAAGAAGGAAGGGAGAAGGGTCATGAATGTAGCATCTGTACGTAACACAAATTTATTGACGAATATTAGAAAGATTAGCAGCACACACTGACAGGAGATTCATCAAGGCCAGAGTCTTCCGAAAAGGACGTCACTTGACCCGGCAATTCTTTTTGTCCGCAGAACTTTGTGCGCAACACTGTAACCACTACAGAACAATACGTGTCCTGGCGAATTTTGCTAATTTATTATAATGGCGGAATGCCGTGCGAGTGAATGCGACGTTGGAAAACTTTAGCCCGTTTCAATGCCCTGCTTTGCCGCAGAAGCTGCGGCGGGTGTGTCAGTCTGGGTGCTAGCCGAAATCCATCGGCAGATTACAAGAATGACTTTATCCGAGCGAATTTTTCTGCTTGCACTGAAGCTATTTTCTATTGTATTGTGCACTATGGGCAGTATTACTGTGAAGTTATATTGTTACAATTGTCACGCACATACCAAATCGGTTCGAGCTTCATCGGACTACTGAAAAGATTCCTGGCTGGTGAACAGTCTGAGAATGTGGATACATAAGCTCATAGCATAGTCATGTTGTTCAAAGCTGTACCGCAAGAAGAACGTTTTCTGTCGCAGGGATAAGTAGACAAAGTTTGGTTTTTCCGGTGTGTCCCCCGGGTCAGCTGAACAGGTGCTGAACGGTATACTTTTCAAGCCCAAAGGCTGCCACCAGCATTTCTTTTTTCAGTGCCGAAGCCATAATAAAGCAGCTGAAGTCATGGCCGCAGCGCAAAGTGATAAACATGAAATCTTCAACAGCCTCAATTTACATTACCGTCCATAGGAGTTAGATAACAAAATATGCGTTTGAAGGTCATTTTGGCTACGGATCAAGCTGTGGCACGCATTTTACTGATTTCTCACTTGAGAGCAGTGCAATTAAAGCTGGCTATGTCCTGAAGGCTGTGGTACACATGTACGTATGGAAGCCAGAGCAGGCAGTGATCTCAACGAGAAACTACATCATGTGTGTCGCGGAAAAAAAGTTCAGGCATAATGCATGACGGAGTCTTTGCGAGCAATTTGTGCTGGTACGCTGATGGTATAAACGAAGTGCGTAATGCAACGCTGGTTGCGAGAGAGGCCGCCTCAGACACTACACAGGTAGGAATAGTCAGTACACGTTTATTATGCGGTCTAGTTAAGTGAAACAACGAGATACATATCTATGGCACGTGAATGTAGTTGAGGAGGTACGGAGGAATTCACAGTCCGACGTACTTATAACAACCTCAGTGGTGCCATGGTTAAATCGATCATGGCCCGGAACTGCTTGGAAGGTGCATCGCTTTAGGTATTGCCTCTAACGTACAAGCAGGGTGCATCAGGGCAACAGATAATAATAATCAATCAATCAATAATTCCATGAGTCAATTTTTCATCGTGCTCAGTAACAACCCAAAGGCTTTTTGAAAGCGCACGCAAAAATAAAGCAGTAAAACTGAACAATACATTACAGACCGTCATCGAATAATAATAATAATAATAATAATAATAATAATAATATACTAATAATTATAATGCAGATTGTACTATAGACATTACTAACAATTTAAGTAATAATAACAATTTAAAGTAATTGGAATAATGAAGGAGCCTTTACGTCCCAAAACCATGATATGATTATGAGCGAAGCCGTGATGGGCGGCTCCAGAAATTTTCATCAACTGGTGTTCCTTATCGTGCATTGACCACGCCATGCACGTGGTCATCTACCAGTTCCCCTCCTTCGAAATGCAACCACCGCGGCCGAGATGGAGGGGCGAATAAGTAATGCAACGCACTCCAGCATGAAGTGGGAAGTCACTAGTCATATGCCACAGCCGGGCAAAAGTAAGCATGGAGTTTGCGTATAGTCTGTGTTGAGAGCACGTATTCGCAAAGATGTGCGCTTTGAGTTTCTTGAGACCACCGGAAGTGAGAAATTCAGAAGAAGGTCGAAAGGTTAGCCAGATATGAGCATCTGGTTTGCCACCCAGTTCTCAGGTGGGGAGGTAGGGCGTATACATGTGGTCTAAGAAAAGAGGCACAAAAGCGCGTAAACGCACATGCACGCCGAATAAAATTAGAACAACATCCACAAGAAGGAGCTCTGATATCAGTCATTCGGAAAAGTTTAGACAAGAATGCACACACGAACTTAAACCAGTGTGTCTGTGGGCTTACATATCTTTTTTTGACCTGGACCAGTTTGTGGATGTGTACCTATAGCTTCTTTTGTACCTGCGTTGTTTGGCGTTGTACCTCGAGTGTACTGCGAACAAACAAGCCCGCATCGCCAGTGTCTTCCGGTTAGAAGTCTATCTTCAGCATTACTGCTCTCTCTGTCTTTTTTCCTGCCATTTCACACGATAATAATACTTCGAAGGCAGGAAACACTGTTACTGTTCTCAATGCAGCACGAGTAGTATTTTTGTTTATATGGCGTGTTTCTTGCTTTAGCGTTTCTTGCAGCTCACCTTTTTTTATATATAGTAGCACACTCCACACGGCCACTTGAAATGCACTTATGCTGAAGTTTTTCATTTGGAGATACAAGCCCGGTTCTCGCCCTCACCTATTTTGTGACACTCGCATTAGTGGGCCTCATCGGAGGATTTGCACTGCAAATACTGCGGCTTTATCCGTAGTGTGTACTGCTATACTTTGGAAAAGCAGCCGGAAGCACTTACGTCGCTACTGATGTCTTCTGCGGCAAGTAGTTTTTTATATGGGACGCATTTCTTAGCGAATAAAAGACATTGTAAGCGTATCACTTGATCTATCTGTCTCACTCACGATTGTGCGCTCAAAGCCGGTTCATGAACTTTAGATGCACCAAACTGTTCAAGGTTAATGGAATTATGTGAGTGTATGAGTAACACAATTGACAGGTCGTTATATTTACATGGTGAGATCCATGTAATCTATTCTTTACGCCACATAGGCTCGGCGCAAGAGCGCGCCAGTTTTATAAGCCAGAAATGGCTAATCTCCTCGAGCAATTGTTGGTTGGTCAAAAGCAAATTGCTATTGACATTGCAGATATAAAGTAGTCTTTTAATTCTCACTTTGATGCCCTTGAAGCGCCTTTATCTTCACTGGAATCTTCTACAGCTGCTGTTGACTGCAGTGCAGTGTACGACAAGCTTAACTCTGAAATTGTCTCTCTTAGGCAATCAGTTTGTAAGCTCTCTTCGAAATCCGACGATTTAGAAAACCGTTCGCGCCGCAACAACATCCTTTTGCATGGTTTACCAGAAACTTACGACGAAAATACTGACTCTTTATTGCATACTGTTTCACAAATACTAACAGAGCATCTTAAACTAACATGTCCAGATATTGAGCGCTGTCACCGTGTGGGTCGACCACGCGATGGGAGACCACGTCCTGTTATACCGAAACTTTTTTACTTCACGGAAAAAATGCGGGTTATGAAAAACGTCACAAAACTGAAAGGTTCTGGTTTTCATATCACTGAGGACTTATCACCAAACGTGCGTGCCTTACGTAAGAAACTGTGGGACGCTACGGGAAGGTTTCGTGATAAGGGATGCAGAGTTAAACTACGCTACGATCATGCTTATATTGATGATGTGCGCTACATGTGGGACACTGATACAGACACGCTAAAGCGCGTTACCAACAAAGTTGCTAAAAACATTTCTACTTCTACGGCCGGAGCAAGTTTTCGTTGACGGCAGCCATGTAACAGCAGTATGTTTTTTGTGTTTGAATGCAAGAAGCATTGTGAACAAGTTTATACCTTTACTCGCTCTTGTATCATCATATTCACCCCATGTAATTGCGATAACAGAGACTTGGTTACACAGCGAGGTGTACGATTCCGAATTTACACCCACAGGCTATGTAGCAATACGGAACGACCGATCTTGTGGTAAAGGGTGTGGTGTCGCTCTTCTTCTTCGTTTGGACATAAAATTTTCTGTGCTCCCTGGTACGCCTAATGTCAAAGTTACTTGGTGTAAGGTATGCTTAAAAGGGCTGTGTATGATTGTTGGTGTGTGCTATAGAGCACCTGGTTCTCGAATAAACACTTTAGAAAAGCTTAGTTTGTTCATGCACGAACAGGACTTCTGCACCTCGGAGATTGTGTTCATGGGGGATTTCAATGCTCCGGGTATTGATTGGCGAACTTTGTGTTGCACCGGCCATGATCTGGCCATTTGTAGGGAACTTTCATTTCTTTCATCATTCCTTGGTCTTACTCAAATCGTGCAAACACCTACCCGAAACACATCTCTCCTTGATCTGATCTTCTTAAGTTCTCATCTAGTTGAATCTGGCTTTCAGTACGAAGTAATCGATGGCATTTCTGACCACAAAACTGTGTTCGTTTCAATGCCCTCTCCAATGACTAAAGTACGGCCCAATATTACTCAGTTTCCTGACTTTTCTCGTGCTGATGACGCGTCAATAACGGACATCCTTGCATTTAATTTTGATTCTTTTCAAGCGCTTGGTGTTCGAGAAGACGAAAACGTTGATAAACTGGTTGAAGAATTTGAGCGCATCGTTGAACTATGCATTAATACCTTTGTCCCCCTCAAGTCTAAAAAAAGAAATCCCAAAGTCCCTTTTATGAATCGCGCTCTACTGCATACATCACGTCGCGTTCGTCGTTTGTGGCGCCAGAAAAAAAAAACGCAAGATCCTGACAGTATTGTTCGATTTATTAATATCGTGCTGCATCTACGTATCGAATTGCAAAAAGCTAAATACTTTTACTTTCAAGTTGAGCTTCCAAGATAACTGCAATCCAACCCACGCAAATTTTGGACTTTCATATCAACAACTAAAACTGATACAATATCGTTTATGCTAGACGGTAAGGCTATTTCAGACCCGCTTGAAATAGCTAACGCTTTCAATGTTTACTTTCAGTCTGTATTCACGCATGACAACAGTTTTCTTCCAGTATTCAGAAGCCCTAATCCTGAGCTCGCTATTAATGATGTGTTGGTTAACTAGAACGGCATCCTTAACATGATACTTAAGTTAGACACAAAAAAAGTGTACTGGTCCCGACGACATTCCAAACAGCTTTCTTGTACGATACTCTCTGTGGTGTGCACGTTATTTGTCAATCATTTCTCGAAAATCTGTATTTTCAAGCGCTGTCCCCCAGTCCTGGAAACTAGACAAAGTCTTGCCCTTGCATAAGTCTAGTAACAAGCAACTCCTGTCCAACTACAGACCGATATCACTAACTTCAAATTCCGGTAAACTGCTTGAGCATGTCATTCACAATCATATAACGGAATATCTTGAGTCAATTAACCTACTCTCGAACATTCAACATGGCTTTTGTCGTGGTTTCAGCACACCAACACAACTGGTCGAATTTGCGCATGACATATCCAGCAATCTTGACATTAACAATCAGATTGACGCGTTATTCATAGACTTTTCCAAGGCCTTCGACACCGTTATACACAACAAGCTGCTAATTAAAATTCATGCTATTTTAAACCCTCGATTAACCAACTGGGTGGCTAGCTATCTTAAATCTCGATCTCAATATGTGTCATTCCACTCCACTGCGTCCTTAACTGTCGATGTAACTTCGGGTGTTCCACAGGGATCCGTTCTAGGACTTTTATTATTTTTAATATTTATAAATGACCTTCCGAATATTTTGAAGTCTCAGGTGCGTCTTTATGCCGACGACTGCGTCTTATATCAAGTAATCACATCCAAAGCACTGAAAAAATTAGGTTACCTGCGTCGTACGTCATCTAAATCTCCGAAATGCACCAAGTTACTGTTGTATAAAACGCTCATACGCCCTATAATAGAATATGCTTCATGTTTCTGGAACGCGTATATAACACGCGTCGTCAACAAAATTGAATCTGTTCAACGGAAGATGGTTCGTTTCATTTGCCATCGCTACGATCACAACTTTTCACTTTCATCAGCAATGACTTCCTTGAAACTCCCTCTCCTATTCACCAGACGGGATACCGATTCTTCGAAGCTATTGCATTCATTTCTTCACTCATCTTGTCGACTATCTTCAGATGATTACATCTCATATGCTGATAGTCTTTCAACTAGACGTTACCACAGCCTCAACTTAAAGCCTTTCTTTACACAAACGAACATTTTCAAGAACAGTTTTTTTCCTAGAGTGATTGAAATGTGGAATGACTTACCCTGTAGTATTCGTGAACTATCGTTGTCGGGATTTGTAGACGCACTGTTATAATAAATCTTTTTTTTTATGTCAACCTTGTAATCCGTGTATTTTGTTCTTGTAAATGTACCCCACTTCTGCAATAGCCCTGTATTGGGCTGCAGTATTTGAAAATAAATAAAATCAATAAAGAAATATTTATGGACAATGGTGTCACGTGACTGTACTAAACATACATATCAGGCCATTTAAAACATATACTTGAATGTACGTTTCAATAGTGGGATGTCCAGGCTGTTTCAATATCTGCGTCTAAATATCTAAACATTAGAAAAGTGCAACACTATTCCGCTGCGTTTAAAATTACTTTTACCGCAGCACTAGGCTTATTAAAGTGGTAATATACTGCAGTGCCAAACAGCTCATGAGCTATTTGGCAATGCAGAAGCCATCATCCCCGAAATGCTAAATTGTTCGCCGAAAAGCCCTAAAGCTGGAAATGGGTCTGCAGAAAAGACATGATTTGAAATGCTGAAACTGCTTTACGCTCGCATTAATACTCACATAAAAATGGCCGTAATAAATAACAGTTTTGTCCTGGGCGCTTGTTATTTTCGCAGACATATTTACACTGCCAACAACCATGAAAAATGCTTCTCTTTGCGTTTGACTTGCCCAAGCACATGGGCAAAATGTTATGGTGCACTTTTTTAACAACTATTTGTGTTCCGTCAGCGAGGCGCCTTCAAGAATTTGGAATATATGGGTGCATAGCATGGGAACAGTTGAGCGGTAATTGTTGTCATTCACTGTTACGCGATTCTTTTTACTCAGTTTAGAGCATCTGTATGTGTATTAGAATGGTGAAATAGGTAGACCAACAGTTATGCACTGGCCTTCTTGCTCTTACGCCGACTCTTGGAGGTCTACATAGTGTAGAGTGTAGAGCGATTCTCGAAAGAAGCCTTAAAACAAACTCACTTTGCGTTATTTTCCTTCTTGAATGCATTAAGGTATCACTTTGTATAGCTCAGGGCCGTCCAGCAGGCTGAGGATGCCGAGCGATTCCCTGGACTGTCAGTCAACACTGTGGTGATCAAAACCCTTTCTGCTCTAGAGAGCGTTTGTCTTCTTCTAACAGTCTTTGTGTAGCGTTTTGCGCTGTCATTTTAGCCAATTGGTTGCTTTAAATTGAACCACAAGAATGCATTGTATAGAAAGCAGCTTCATTTAAATCCTCAGTGTGGTGACTATTGTTAATAAATTTTGTCAAACATTTTGTGTTACCTCCTTTCAGCACACAATCAATGTAATTTGGGAACTTTTCCTACAGCAAGAAAACTGCGCTTTGTCTTCTCAAGGCTCGCTTCATAGGGGATCAACGTTACGCTCGTTTTCAAAAGCATTGTGCACTTTTGTTGTAATGATTAATGTGCACAATTTAATGAGGCTGTGATGAATGACACAAAAAGAAATAGAGGCGGCTGCGCCGAAAATATTGAACCACAAGCCCCCCCCCCCCTTTTTTTTTTTGCTCAGTGCCAGAAGATTGATTTAATCGGACGGAACATTATGGTGCGCAATATAAATGTAGAAAGTGCACGAGCCTAAGTATTTGTAAGCTCACGCACCGAGTTCCCTAAATATATGGATGTTTTGCTTATGTTTGCTCTTTATTGAAGTGCATACCAATTCTTTGATGATTCTTGAATGAGTAATGTTACTTTAAAGATTTACTTCTGTACAGCCAATGTTATGCACGAGCTTGCACGCAGTTGCCACCTAATTACGCGTTCTTTCGCTATTGAACTCTTGTTTGAAACGCTTTAGCTCATGTTACGGAAATGACCGAGAATGTTGCATGGGGACGAAAAATGAATACTCTATTGTGATAGCAAATATATGAACACTCCCAGCTGGAGTTTTTAGCGCTCGTTTCGGCGTCTTTCACATAATATATATATATATATATATATATATATATATATATATATATATATATATATATATATATATATATATATATATATATATATATATATATATATATATGAAAACGCAAGAAAGAAAAATAATCCAGGAGAAGAATCCGACGCGTGGAATTCAAATTGGGACCTCTGAATTGTGAGTGTGAGGCGTTAACCGCTGAGCCACCGAGGAGCACGTCCTTCAACGTTCAAATGGCAAGCTATTTATTCTACTACTTACCGCTGGTGTCAGGCATATCGGGGAGGTGGGGAGAGAACTAACGTATGTTCAGCATTACCAGCAAGATGGCGCAATCAGCGTGCGTAGCCACATCGTCACGACGCTTTGGAGCGCGCTCTCATCTCCCTCCAGCACTCTGCCGCGTGGAAAGCAGGGTGCCGACGTGCATTCGCGCGCCTCTATCTTGTGATCGGGAGGATGCTACGTATTTTGGAATAACGGTAGGATGACATTCATTATTGCGGAAAAACAGGGCTGGAAGAGGGAGAATTGTAAAAAACATAACAAAAATAAGGTAGGAAGCACAGAAATTCTGGCAGGACACACTAGGTGAAGAAATCACGACAATACCACAGACTTACAACTGATTTTATGTTTTATAACTGGTTTTATTTTTAGCATATGGGCAACAAAACAGAAAAAATAGGAATAAAATTGTTCCCATGTGTGTGCATGACCACTGGGCGCCACAAATACGTGCTATACATTTCAGCTATGGTTCTAAAATTCTTTTTTTTGTGTGTGTGGAAAGAACAAAATCATCATGCTTACAGAGGTAGTCTATATACGTTATATTTCAGGACCTTCAGATGTTTCTCTAGTTCTATGAGCTTTGTTTCTTGCTATAACTGTTATTTTAGAAATTATTATTTTGGAGTCACAAAACTTACAGTGAAGGCCTACATGTCCCCTCCTTGTTCTAATAAGGTTGTATAGTTATGCTCTTTTAGTCGTTTATTAAGGCATCTTTTTAACGTATATATTTGCTTCCACAGCACAGTGAGATTGAACATATTATGACTTCCACCCAGTTTATAAATCAGTTTACCTTCTTTATAACACATGACTGTGGTTCCCTTCCCTTCCCATTTCGTACACTTTGGAACATATCGCTGATCTCTTTAGGCTCAGAAAATACGAGTTTTGCGTTGGTGTGCTTTTCCGTCTTTTTTCTAAATTATAGCGCTCAGCGGTGAATACGGATATCACGATTGTTTTTTCTCTTGTATATTTTCCCCACGACCGTCACTTCCATTTGCATTTACCAATTCATTAAATGATTCCGCTAGAGATATTGATAATGTGGTGCCTCAAGAAGGCCTGTTTGCTAAAACTGCCTTTCATCAAGTGAAGACATGACCTCTTTAAGATTTTGTTGAAGCACGTCAGTGCAATTATCCTTTTTAACGAGCTGAAAATGGGCAGAGGTAATTAGAAATGGCTTACTGGCGCGTGACTTATATGCCCAACAAATGTGACTTTTAGAAAAACAAAGTTTGATATCGCAAAAATTGATGACTTTTTTCCTCTGCATTTCGAAGGTTGATACAAGCGGTTCAGAATACCCCGGATCTCTTTCAGAACATAAATCGTTGAAGGTTTTAGGCCCGTTTTCTTTGTGTCAAAAATTATTTTAAAAGACGTCCACGTAACGTATTATCGCCAATTCACTCAACCATCAAGTTACATTTTCAAAAGCTTCAAAAAACTGTGCTGAAAGCCCCGTATCATACTAATTGGCAAGATCACCATATTTGTAGACAGAGGTTCAAGCACGAAAGAAGAGTTCCTGACGTGCCAAAGAATAGTAAATGAGTTTGAAGTTTAAAGAGCATGGCATGTACATTTTCGCATTGCAAATGTAATTGTGCTATGCGTTGAAAAATGTCTAGAATACTACGGTGCCATTGGCTATCAAAATAGTGCATTGGACACACACCTAGTGCCAACAATTTGCGACCCTTGTACGATGATCTCTACTACCGGTTCACAGATGTTACCGAAACCAATGCTACTCTTGAGGCTTAAAACTGACACTGCCAAATCATGTGTATGCCTTCAAACAGCTGTTGCGTGGGCAGCCTGCTAAGAAAGTAGTGTTCGTTTGTTTTATTGGAGGCAGTCAGCAAGTTTTTGAACTAAGCGATTGTTGAAAAAATTGCATTGTCAAATATTTGATCATGAGATCACTACGGTGGGCTGTTTCAGAAGGCGATACCATGAGACGCTCTTTTATTGCATCTTTCACACTTTCATTTCTCTTCTTAACTGCAAGTTACTGCGATTACGATGAACCATTCAAGTAGTGAGCCGCAATGCTGATTGACCGACGTTGAAAGAACCAAGAAAGCGTTCAAGCAGTTAACCTTTGTGCGCTTGGCTTGCTTAAGTGCATTATCGATGCTACGCAGCCGAATATTTTGGTCAGCAGAGGTTTTAGCGGAAGTAGAAGGGACGGCATTTATTTTCAGTTGTCTCTTGTTCTAGAAATTGCACCACCTGCACTTTCTGTGTAGGAGATAATACCGCACCGTTCACACCTGTCGGCACCCCAAAATGATGTGAAAGCCCTCTTGTGTTTAGGAGCAAAGCTTCTTAAGCTGTGGGTCGTGCGTCCTCGATGTGTGAGTAGGTAGCCACCTCTCGCTTAGTTTTTGGAATGTCCGCTAGATGGCGGTTCTTGTGTATGATAAATATATGGTGAAAAATGCGAGATGGCAGTACTTGGAGTGTTCACTGAAAGAACGGACGGACAATGAACAGACCTATAGACAGGCGGATGGACGGACAAACGGACAGACAGACAGACAGACAGACATATTGATTGATATGTGGGGTTTAACGTCCCAAAATCACCATATGATTGTGAGAGACGCAGGCAGACAGACAAACAGGCAGGCGAACGGACGGACAGATGACACCCCACCAGTAATGATAGAAGAAGTCAGAAAAGCTTTGGAGAGCATGCAAAAAGGCAAAGATGCTGGTGAGGATCAGGTAACATCAGATCTGCTGAAAGATAAAGGACAGATTGTGTTAGAAAACTAGCCACCCTGTTTACGAGGTGTCTCCTGACGGGAAGAGTACCAGAGTCTTGGAAGAACGCTAACATCATCTTAATACATAAGAAAGGAGATGACAAGGACTTGAAAAATTACAGGCTGATTAGCTTGCTTTCTGTAGTATACAAGCTATTTACAAAGGTTAATGCTAACAGAGTAAAGAAAAAATTAGAATTCAATCAACCAAAGGAACAAGCAGGATTTCGAACAGGCTACTCAACAATCGGCCACATTCATACTACCAGTCAGGTAATAGAGAAATGCTCAGAATATAACCAACCACTATATATAGCCTTCATATATTACGAGAAGGCGTTTGATTCAGTAGAAATATCAGCCGTCATGCAGACACTGCGGAATCAGGGCGTCGATGAAGTATATATAAACATCCTGGCAGAAATCTACAGGGGATCAACTGCTACCATAGTGCTTCATAAAGAAAGCAACAGAATACCAATCAAGAAGGGTGTAAGGCAGGGGGACACAATCTCCCCAATTCTATTTACTGCGTGCTTACAGGAGGTCTTCAGAAGCCTAGAATGTGAACAGTTTGGGATAATAGTTAATGGAGAGTACCTTAGTAACCTGTGCTTCGCCGATGACATTGCATTGCTGAGTAACTCTGGGAACGAATTGAAACTCGTGATTACGGAGTTAGACAAGGAGAGCAGAAAGGTGGGTCTTATTATGAATCTGCAGAAAACGAAAGTAATTTACAACAACCTCGGAAAAGAGCAGCACTTCGAGATAGGTATTAGTGCACTTCAAGTTGTAAAAGACTATGTCTACTTAGGGCAGGTAATAACCGCGCAGCCGAACCACGAGATTGAAGTAACTAGAAGAATAAGAATGGGGTGGAGCACATTTGGCAAGCACTCTCAAATTATGACAGGTAGATTGCCACTATTCCTCAAGAGGAAGGTATATAACAGCTGTATCTTGCCGGTACTTAGCTACGGAGCAGAAACCTGGAGACTTACAAAGAGGGTTCAGCTTAAATTGAGGACGACGCAACGAGCAATGGAAAGAAAAATGGTAGGTGTAACCTTGAAAGACAAGATGAGAGTAGAGTGGATTAGGGAACGAACGGGGGTTAAGGATATCATACATTATAGTACTAGCCCCCAAAGTGATTGTGTTTATCGTATAAAATCCAGCTTTACCTGCACTAGTTCAATACTTGTCGGTATGATCAAATGTTCATATGGTCCAAAGTGTTTAGAAAAAACAGTTCAACAGTTTCGAGTACTTCGTACTCAACTGTGGGAGAGGGGTGAGACAGCCTGCTTATAATGCATGATTTAGGCATCGAGCGGACATGGCGAAGGTGCAAATCAATACAGTGGCACAGCCTTTCAATGCAACGGGGAAAACTTCGATGACCTCAACCTTTACCTCCTTCAGTGAAACTTGCAGTCCTTATAAGGCAGAACACACACAAAGTCACACGTTATTCACAACCTTACTACACTCCCGACAACAGGCATACAGTTTTAAAAGACGTTCTTGAGTTTATGCAGTATGGTGCCCACACAACGGAAACCAATAAGAGTGAAGTCCTTATTCTATGAATTTCTAACTTACCATTGTCCGGGGGTGCTTTCTCCCGAGAGTCATAATACTTTGACGCGTATACCCCCAGCTCATTCCGCCGCACCTTTTCTTTTGATGGAATACCTTCTTCCCCCTGCCAAAAAAGCAGGGATTGGAGATGCATACAAACCAATAGATTTCCGAATTTGCACCACCTAAGTAGGATATATCTAACACAATTTAGAGAAACGTGTTCATAGTGTTCACACACACCGACTCTCAGTCACATAACACTGGAGGGCACCAAAAGGCCCACACACATCGACACTTCACACGTTACCAACCATCCCCACATGTTACACAGGCATTGGGAAGCATAGCTTGCGGATGAAACCAAGCAGAGCCAAATAGTTTTGCTTGACCAGGCCCAGCGAGCCACTCGTGCCAGCGGAGCCCTGGACTGAGGGCGCGACCACAACTGCCTGCATTAATTTTTTTTCTTAATAGAGTTTCTTCTTCCTCCTTCCTGACTCCACACATTCACCACGCCCCCCCCCCCCTCTCTCCTTTCGAAGAGGCCCTCCTCCCTTGTGTGGAGGAGAGGGTATAGAAGCATACACACACCAGTGCTGAGGAAATCATTTGCAGCCTTGAAAAAAAGAAATCCACTTGACGAAAAGTCGGATCCTGCACCCACTGCTGTTAACAAATTTCTAATCGTCCCCTTATGCATTTCTTTTGGATTGCAATTACTAAGCCATTCCAACATTGCCGAATATCGGCCATGTTAGTTACTTCTCTTTGCTCTGTGTTCGCAACCCAGAAAAGCAGTCTTGGTAAAAGGAAGAAGGATGAAAAAATCGTACTCGGTGGGTGGCGGAGCAAACACTGCACTGACAGGAAGTGCTGCGGCGAAAAACTGGCAACGCCTCAAGCATAGCCTTTATGAATTGAGTGCGATAGATCCGCACGTACACACGCACACGCACCACATGCAGACACACACACGTACGTGCGCACAAACACACCTCACATGCGCGCGCGCATGTGCCTGCACGCACGCAGGCACATAGTATCGCCTTCCCATCGCTGCTTACTTTCACTTCACGTTGGATACCTACGCTGTGCAGCATGGAAAGCCAAAGTGACAATGCTGGTGTATTAATGCGAAGCAGCTCTTTGACTAACTAGCCTGTGTAACGCTGTCCCTCAATCCGACCCGCTCTCCTTGCTGCAGGTGGTGGATCGGTGCCAAAGAGCTCACGCCCTCCTAGCAGCGCACGGTGACGTTTCTTTCCTTCTCCTGCAGAGTGCCCGCCGCGTGTCAGGTCTCTCTCGCTTCACCCTCTCCACCACCGGCAACACTCGAGCCCACTCCTCACGTGGGCATCATTTACCCACGCCACCTCTCTCCATCTGTCGGCTAGAAGAAGCCGCGAGCCAGCGGGTGCGCGTGCTGCGCGTGCCACGAGAATCTCGTGGCGCCGACAATGTGGACAGCGTGCCGCTGCTTGCCTGCGCGATCGCGCTGACGGGCGGCAAGTGTGCTTGCCGACGGGCTTCCCGCTAGTGTGCGCGTACCTTTCCCGGCTGTTCATTCCTTTCCGGTTACATTCTGTTCAAAATGCGCTTAATTTCTTTCTCATTACATTCCTCAAAGAATTTCTTCCATTCGTATTCCATTTCAGGGTTGTCATAATGTGGACTGATTCCGGAGTCACTCCAATTCTGGGGTGCAACTCCGCCACATTGATTCCAACACAGTCTACTGATTAATTGTACACTGCATTGATTTCAACGCAGTGTACATGTCTGGTTAGAGACTTGGTAACCCTCGAGCCTCATCAAGAAATTTTTCTCAAACAAAAAAAAGCGGTGAACTACCTCGGCTAGGTGATTCTGCTTTTTCTGCCTATCATTGGTCATGAGCAGCAGTTTCGCTGGGGGAAATGTTGGCACACACTCCATGGTTCGCCCCTCCCCAGTTTTTTTTTTGCCGTGCTAAACTGCCGGGAGAGTCTAGAAATACTCGCCGCCATATTGGCTATAATGAAAGAAATGTTCAATCACAACATGTCTTTTGTCGCACAAATAAAGCCACGTTTAATAATGGACAAGCCTAATTGCATATCAACTACAGTCTAACACGTTGTTTACGGTATACATATTTATTCTGTAGTATAGTTGTGCATGATGCACTGCCGAAACACTCACTTGTCGCACTAACTGAATGGCGCTATATTAAGGATTACTGTCGAGAGCGCTTTCGGCAGTTAGAATACGCCGATACTCCGTCACTCGCTGAGTAGGCTAACGCGTTAACAATGGGTCGTAATTTTACGTGCAAGATGAGCAGAGAGACGTATCTTCAGGAGCAGACACCGAAAGGAACGTTCTCGATACTTCAGTTTCATTATTCCATTTATGTTCACTGCAGCGAAAACTGACGTCATAACTACCAATTCCTCTCATCAGAGCCGTACATGTAACATGTTTTGTCAGGCATCACGCATATGCGGGAGCTACCGGAAAAGCATAGCCTGTGTGTCTGAAGCACTTTATTATATACAACACAGAAAGGCCGAATACTTTCTACGGTAAGGAACACAAAGGGAGAAAAGGATGAAAAGCGCCACTCGTTCTTTTTACCCTAGTCATGGCCGAGTGCCCAGCAGCGCATTCTTTTCAGAGTGCGTTTGGGATCCCTGAGAGAGCAAAATACGAGAAATCAGTAGAAGCAAATGGTCCACTAACACAAACGGGCACGCCCTCACGGCAAATGCGTTGATATGGGCCTACATAGGTAATCCCATAGCTGCGTCGAGAAAGGCCTTGGAGCTGCCCTTTCAATTAGTCTGCCACGTTCTGAAGCACGCGCCATCCATTCGCGAAACTCTTGAGCTCGATGGGAGGAAATGTCGCCGGCGAGGATGATTAACGCCACCTCCATTCACAGAGCGCAAGGACGCCAAGGTCTTTGCGTGCAGGCTTCCCTGATACAGCGTTGGAGGCCGTTATCGCCCCGAACGCCGTATGGCCATTATGGCCTTGTCGTCATCGCGCATCGGAAGCGGCTTCTTTCATCGTTGAGAGCAGGAACCCTGTAGCGGGATGACATTCGTATCCGTTTATCCGTGCCATGATGCGTCTGGAACAGTAGCTAGGCCGCTGGGCTTATACCTCTTAGGACACACACTCGGCGATACGCCATCATCAATGCCCCATAAACGTGATGCACTTGTTGCTACGTGTATCTACTTGTCACCGAGTTATTATTGAAAGCGATGGTAGCAACATAAAGGTGAAGAAATGAAGCGAGAACCTATTTGCTTCGCGAATAGCCCTAGTTGTTAGATACCTTCCGAAATACTTGATTATATGTCATTTTAAACGAACGTCGTGGGGCCAGGTAAAGTGTCTGGAGGGCCCTGTAAAAAAAACGCTTGGAAGAACGCGCCTCATCCCAATACTTCCACCTGAACCTCTTGTTATTCTTCATACTTGAAGCACTCTAGAATTCATCAGAAACCACATGCTGCATTACCCAATGGCTTTCGAAAGCCACGCGTAGCTTCGTGGGCGGACACGTTAACGTTCACAGGAACTCCCTCTATCGCCCAGATGTGGGCAGTGAATCGGGAGATGGACCGAGCCGTCACGCCTTTTGGCAGCTTTGAGAATTTTAAATACCTGCTGGACTTCCCGGCCATTTGGCATGCCCTGACGGCAGATTCTAATCACGTGACAGTGGTGCGAATATGGCAACGCGCACGCCACTTGTCGGGCTAACGGTAGCCTCATTCCTTTTCAGGGAAAGTTGAGCGTAGCTGGTCTCAAGATGATCATCTGAAGTTGATCGTCTCTTCAAGCTAGCACTTTCCTTAGAAGTTCAAGGAAAAATCTTGGGAGCCTCATCCCGCCGCACATCATTCCAGATCACTTTCATTTGCATTTACCTTTCTATAACTCATTCCGCTAGAGATATTAGCGCCCATGAGCCCTGCCTCTTTGCAGTACTTAATGGCGAAAGAATGTAGTGACGCTCTGTGATATGCTGTGCATGTATTCCTGCTTTGAAACGCGTATCTCTACATCTCTTAACTCTCTTATTCCCCCGCCCGCTCATATTTTGGGTAGCAAACTGAACTTAGTCGACGTAACTTTCTTACATTTTCTACATTGTTTATCTCTCACTTTGCATTTTCCGGTTTTCCCAAAGCGCACAGGTATTTTTGTTTTCGCGCAGGTGTCACAATTTCAACCAAAGCTTGATTTAACACTTTTGATGTTTAGAGCTTCACTTAAAAAAAAGCGTGATGCCTGGCTCGCCCGTCTGCCGAAGGCTGATGACAAGATGCCGGAATCTAAAAGATCGCGCACATCCTATAAGGAATCGCCGATGACGCCTTCAATCTCCTCGTATTTCGAAACTCATCGACCGTAGACGACGTTAATAATGAATGCCGACGCTTCGAAGACGCGAAAAGTCGCCGTATCACTCCACACTTTTCGCGTCTTCCCAGCACGGCTGCAACATCAACCTGCGAGGACGCCCGTTCGGCACCAGCCCCTGCTGCTTCCGACAATATCGTGCACACGGTGCGCCACGATATCGAGGCAGCATCTCCCCTGTCTGACCAAGTCCAGGCCCCTGACGACTCTCGCGCCACGATTTCTTCAGTCAAGAGTGTCGTACGCAAGGAACTGGCCAACGCCAGACTTCAGACGCTATGCCTCGTTAACCGACCTGACTACCGACTGCCAAGTACACCTAATATGTCCCGTGGACCGAACAACCGCCCACATTACCGGAACCCGGCAGAAAGGCGAACTTCCGATGACAGGCCGATCTGCTTCAACTGTGGACGAGTGGGCCATATTTCACGTCATTGCCGCAGTTTCTGGGGTTGGCAGCCATGGTCGCATTATGCGAACACCCAACGCCCACCTGCTGGCTCTCGGATGCCGATCTACATGGCACAAGATGATGCTTCGCCATCCAGGCCCGCCCAACCAAGCCGCTCCCCGTCGTCCTCTGGACGCATGTCCCGCTCAACTAACCGACGTCGCTCCCCCTCGCCCTCCTACCACCAGTCCTCGGAAAACTGACGGGCGCAGCTCCTAGAGATGAGCCTGCTTCGACGACCCGACCCAAAATTCTTCTACACACGATACCCAGACGCAACAACGTGATTAAAGTAAATGTTGACGGTACTTCTGTGGCAGCACTCATTGACACCGGCGCTTACATATCAGTCATGAACTCCAGCCTTTGTGCTCGACTCAAGAAAGTGCTCACTCCTGCTCCGATCACTCTTGTCCGAGTCGCTGATGGTGCAACACCAGCGGTCACTGGGATGTGTGCCACCCGTGTCACTGTTCATACCACTGTTCTGTTTTACGTACTGGACCACTGCCCACATGACATCATATTGGGACTCGATTTTCTGTCGGAGCATTCCGCCCTAACTGACTGTTCTGCTGGTGTCGTTCAGCTCGTCCTACCACACGCCGTTGACCCTTCTGATCCTGCGCTGCCAAAGCTACGTCGAGCTGTGACGTATATCGACGTCTCTTCTGATCCACCTGTGGCTGACGGCGATTATGTCATTTCACCTAATCCTACAGTACTCTGTTCGCTCAATGTTGCGTTCCCCCACACCATCATCACGATGAAGAACAACGTGGCATGTCTCCCTATTGTGAACTTTGGACTTTGCTCTGAAGTGCTGCCACGAGGAATATCCCTTGCAACCCTTGCCCCGGCCGGCGACTACCACATATCGGCCTTAACAGAGGATACACCGTCATCTGCAAGTATTCAGTCGCGCAGTACACTAGACTGCATAACTGGAATGATTGCCTCTGATCTCCGGCCGAGCATGTGTCTGCGCTTCGTGGCCTTCTTGTGTCGTATCAAGACGTCTTTGATCTCTGCGACCGTCCCCTAGGTCAAACGACCGTCGTAAAGCATCGGATCAACACCGGTGATGCAAATCCAGTACACCGGCGACCCTATCGAGTTTCTTCCACCGAGCGCCACGTGATCCAGCAAGAAGTCGACAAGATGCTTGCCCGAGACATCATTGAACCTTCTTCAAGTCCTTGGGCTTCGCCTGTTGTGCTTGTGAGAAAGAAGGATAACAGCTGGCGCTTCTGTGTCGACTACAGAAATCTTAACAAGGTTACAAAAAAAGACGTTATCCTCTGCCGCGGCTAGACGACGCTCTTGACTGCCTTAGTGGAGCAAATTATTTCTCTTCTATCGACCTTCGTTCCGGGTACTGGCAGATATCAGTTGATGATCTGGACCACGAAAAGACGGCATTTATAACTCCCGACGGGCTCTATCAGTTCGAAGTAATGCCGTTCGGGTTATGCAATTCGAACGAATGATGGACGCCCTTCTTCACGGTTTCAAGTGGTCAATCTGCTTATGCTACCTTGATGACGTCATTGTTTTTTCGCCAACTTTCGAAACTCACCTCGAGCGTCTCTCAACAATTCTTTCGGTTTTCCGCAAAGCAGGCCTCCAACTAAACTCGTCAAAATGTCACTTCGGCCGCCGGCAGCTCACTGTCCTTGGACACCTTATCGATTCTTCTGGTGTTCGTCCCGATCCTGAGAAAATCCGTGCCGTCAAAGAGTTCCCTGTGCCGACCTCTGCGAACGATGTTCGAAGCTTTGTGGGCCTTTCTTCTTACTTTCGTAGATTTGTGCGGAATTTTGCTGACCTCGCACGACCACTCACGGAACTACTAAAAAAATGTGACTTTTGTGTGGGGACCTGAACAAACCAGAGCATTCGTTGAACTGACGAGTAGACTTACGACGCCACCGATTCTCGGCCACTTTGATATATGCGCTCCAACGGAAGTGCGTACCGACGCTAGCGGCCACGGAATCGGAGCCATTTTGGCACAACGACAGCATGGCTGCGAGCGCGTTATTGCAAACGCTCGCCGTCTTTCATCGCCAGCAGAGCGAAATTACTCCATCACAGAACGCGAATGCCTCGCACTCGTCTGGGCAGTGGCTGAATTTCGGCCGTATTTGTCTGGACGCCCGTTCACGGTTGTCACTGATCACCACGCCTTATGCTGGTTGTCGTCCTTAAAAGATCCTAGTGGACGTCTCGGCCGGTGGGCTCTACGGCTACAGGAATATTCCTACACGGTTGTCTACAAATCAGCTCGCCACCATGATTATGCTGATTGCTTGTCGCGTCATCCAGTAGACCCAGCAGACCTTTCTGAGAGCGATGAGTCTACTTGCGTTTTGGCACTTTCCGCGTTTAGCAACATCGGAGATCAGCAGCGTCGTGATCCTCACCTCAGAGATATAATCTTTCGGCTTAGTGGTCCCACAACTCCTCCGTCTCTCCGTATGTTCCTGCTCCAAGATGGCGTCTTATATCGCTACAGCATGCATCCTGATGGACCTGAGCTGCTGTTGGTCATACCACAATATATGCGTCAGACTGTCCTTGAAGTTGCATGATATTCCGACAGCTGGTCACCTGGGAGATTCAAGAACTTATGACCGCGTTCGACGTCGCTTCTTTTGGCCCGGTATTTACCGATCCATCTGCCGTTACGTCGCCTCATGCAAATCTTCTCAACACCGCAAAAAACCAGCAACCCTTAAAGCGGGACGCCTTCAACCCATTCAGATCCCATCCGAACCATTTTATAGGGTAGGTGTTGACTTACTAGGACTGTTTCCTTTATCGACCAGCGGAAATAAGTGGATAGCAGTCGCCACGGATTACACCACTCGGTATGCCATCACACGGGCCCTTCCTACCAGTTGTGCGACCGACGTCGCTGACTTTCTTCTAGAAGACGTCATATTACACCACGGCGCTCCTCGGCAACTGATTACCGATCGGGGTCGCTACTTTTTATCCAAGACATATTCCAAGTTATCCAAGACATATTGCACTCTTGCGCTACAAAGCACAAGTTCACTACGGCGTTTCATCCTCAAACCAACGGGCTCACGGAACGGCTAAATAGAACCATTACGGACATGCTCGCCATGTACGTTTCTTCCGACCATCGTGACTGGGACTCCGCCCTTCCATTTGTAACATTTGCCTATAACACGTCTCGGCATGACACTGCAGGTTTCTCGCTATTTTTCCTCCTGTACGGACGAGAACCTACGTTGCCTTTTGATACGCTCCTTCCTGCCGTTGGCCACACGCCAGAATATGCCCGCGATGTGATTTCTAGAGCTCTAGAGGCACGTGAGATTGCTCGCCGGCGTCTGAGCGATTCGCAGGAACGACAACGACAGGTCTACAACGCGTGCTATCCTGATGTCCACTTCAGTCAAGGTGACACAGTCCTTCTCTGGACGCCGTCGCGGCGAGTTGGCCTGTGCGAAAAGCTGACTTCACCGTACTCGGGTCCGTACCGTGCGGTGCGCCAAGCCACCGACGTGACATATGAAATTGAACCTCTTAACGCCACCAGCGCGCGATCGTGTTCTGACGTTGTTCACGTCACTCGGCTGAAACGATTTTACTCAGACCAACCAAGCACCGAGACGGTGCCTTCGCCGCCGGGGGTGATGCTACGGGGCGCCACAAATGAACATTCTAGAAAAGAGGACGATGTTTAGTGCAAGCTCGTGCAGACCAAGCTCCATATTGTGTGCCTGCCTGTTTACCAAAAGTAAAGGCATTTTTCAGACGCCTTCTCCCCGTAACAATATCTAGAGGGCCCTGTAAAAAAAAACACTTGGAAGAACAAATCTCATCCCAACACTTCCACCTGAATCTCTTGTTAATCTTTACACTTGAAGCACTCTAGAATTCATGATAAAAAAATTGGCAGCATACCCACGGGGTGAATGATGGAGAGTGGGGCGAAGCATTCATCCGTTTAATCGTTCTTGCATACGTCCGTCCATGCGTCCGTCTGTGTGACCGTCCATGCATTCATCCGCCAGTCCGTGCATGCGTCTGTTTCTGCATCCGTCCCTTCGTTCGTCCATGCCTCCACCCCTGCGTCCGTTCATGCGTTCATCCATGCTGTCTGTGTGTCCATTTGTCCATCTGTTCAACACTCCAAGTACCATCATCTCGCATCTTGTCATCATATATTTCTGATATGCAAGCACCGCCATCCAGCGGACATTCCAAGGACTAAACGAGAAGTGAAACACGCAGACTTTCTTACGGCTTGCGCTTCGCGTATACTTCCCACCATTCACCACCTCGAGTTCATGGTATATACTAGTTCATTGTATTCATGGCACTCCGCCTCAATGCTCGCTAAACCTTTCTAAAACTGAGAAGGTTACACCCAGCGAGTATAACGTACCAACACTTTCTTGTCAGATAGTGCTCAATGTACATGCCAATGGCTGCTAATGGGGATAGCAGTGTGCGCGTTAACTAAAAGCCGAATGCTCCTGTCTCTCATTCCTCCTTAGCAGCCATTGGCATGTACATAGAGCACTATCTTTTATTGTTTAACAATGCGCAGAAGAAATCTCTCCCCAGCACCACCTTGGAGGTCCAAATGGTATATTTGTTACACACTACAACGGCTACGTTGAACTAACGGGTGCCGCTATAAAGAGCTTCGCCCCTAAAAAAGCACATGCTGCATTACCCTACGGCTTTCGAAAGCCACACGCACCTGTCGTGGGCGGACACGTTAACGTTCACAGGAACCCCCTCTATCGCCCAGATGTGGGCCGTGAATCGGGAGATGGACCGATCTGTAACGCCTTTTGGCACCTCTAAGAATTTTAATTACCTGCTGGGCTACCCGGCTTTTTCTTGCATGCCCTCACTGCAGCTTTTAATCACGGGAAAGTGTTGCGACTATGGTAACTCGCACGCCACTTCCCGGGCTAACTGTGGCCTCATTCCGTTTTAGTGAAAGTTGAGCGTAGCTGGTCTCAACACGACCACCTGAAGTTGATCGTCTCTTCAAGCTAGCACCTTCCCTAGAAGTTCTAGGGAAAATCTTGGGAGCCTCATCTCGCCGCACATCAGTCCAGAAAGCCGCAAGAGCCTCACCCTCCTGCAGTACTTATTGGTGAAAGAATGTAGTGAAAGAATGGTGAAAGAATATGCTGCGCACGTGTTCCTGCTTTAAAACGCGTATCTCTACCTCTCTTTATTCTTTATTCAAAAAAACCTTACAGGCCCCAGAACAGGGCATTGGGTAAGGGGGGGAGGAATCGGAATGGTACAGAGAGGTAACCAACAGTTTACAGGCAGGATCAGTGCAAAAACAACGAAAAACTATATATATATATATATATATATATATATATATATATATATATATATATATATATATATATATATATATATATATATGTATATATATATTAATGAGATCACATTTTAGGCTATACAGGGCGAGGTGAATTTGAGGGAATACAGCACTTGTTGTAATGAACATGGCGACAGAGGGATACATTTTAAAATAAAAGACAAGGGGAATATAAAGCACCGTTACGCAATGCACTCAGAATACAAAAACAGGGTCACATGGTGAACAGAGTGAGTAGCTGACGGCAAAATGTATCGGGATTAGATATGGAGGCTATGCAATCAGGGAGGTCATTCCAAAGACGAACGGCCCGAGGCAGTGGTGATGAATTGAATGCATTAGTTGACCCGTATATGCGCATGAAGCTGAACTGATTATGCAGTCTGCGTGAAAAAGAGTGAGGTGTTTGAAGCTGAAGCCGCATTCGTTTATTAGAGGTAATATATTTCTGGAACAGACAGAGAAGAGCAATACTGCGACGGCTATCCAATAACGGCAGCTGAAGGTCTGATTTAATTTGCGTTATGTTTGACGTGATGTCGTAGTTTCATGATATGAAGCGGGCACCTCTATTTTGAATCCTTTCTACCATAATAATCAAGTAGTTTTGATGAGGAGACCAAATTGCTGAGGCGAATTCTAATATTGGCTGAATAAAGGTAAGAAAGGCTAGTTTTCGAATATTAGTAGGGGAATTTCTCAAGTTGCGGCGTAGGTAGCCCAGTGAACGTGATGCTTTGGCACAGGTAGACTCGATATGTGAGGCCCATGAAAGATTCTCTGTGAGAAGAACACCTAAGTATTTGTAGGAAGAAGTGTGGGAAAGCATGGTATTGTTCAAGTAATACGAGAATTCAGAGTTTACGTGTTTACGGGTGAAAGACATTACCTCGCATTTTGTTAAGTTCAGTTTCATAAGCCACTTGTCACACCAGTTACAAATATGGTTGAGATCTGCTTGAATGGTTAAGTGGTAATAACTGGAGTTTATAGAACGGTATATTATACAATCATCAGCAAATAGACGCATGCAAGAAGTAATCTCAGAGGGTAAGTCATTAATGTAGATTAAAAATAGTAAGGGCCCAAGGACGCTGCCTTGCGGTACGCCCGAACTAACAGAAGAAAAAGGGGACGCAAGATTGTTAACAACAGTGAACTGCTGTCGAAAAAAAAATGAAGTTTCGAATCCAGGTTAATGTTAAAGAATCAAGTCGTAGAGCAGATAGCTTAGAGATTAGTCGGCAATGGGGCACACGATCAAAGGCTTTAGAAAAGTCAAGAAAGATACAGTCAGTTTGAAGGTTGCTGTTCATGTTTGAGTGTAAATCGGTGGTAAATTCAAACAGTTGTGTGTCACACGAAAATCCCTTTCTAAAACCATGCTGATTAGGAAAGAAAAAATTGTTCGTCTCGAGGTGATTGTACACGTGTGAACTGATTATGTGCTCAAGCATTTTGCAGCATATGCAAGTTAAAGATATGGGTCGATAGCTGTCAGGCGAGTGAACATCTCCAGTTTTGTGAATTGGTTTTATCTTTCCTATTAACCAGTCGTCCGGTAGCATGCCAGATGTTAGAGATTGGTCAAAAATTTGGCATAATATTTTGCTTGATATGGGGAGGGTGTTCTTTAGTATCTTGGAATTAATGTTGTCAATACCGGCTGATGTTGATAATTTTAGGTTGTTAATGAGTGATCCAATGCCTCCAACAGTGACAGTAATGGGTTCCATATAGGCGGCGTCAAGTTCAGGAAAAGTAGGCACATTGGAAGAATCTTCCTGAGTGAAAACAGATGAGAAGAACCTGTTGAAAACAGAGGGGCAATCGGCGATAGGAATAGGTATTTTGTCAGTTCCATGTAAAGTAATAGTGTTAGTATCTCTGACTGGAGATATAGTTCGCCAAAATTTTTTGGGATTAGACTGAAGCAGGGAAGGTAGGTCTTGCGAGTAATATTTATCTTTAGCTGAGGTTATTGCTGAGCAGCAGGTTTTCAAACAGTGTCTGTATGCCTGCCATGCCCCATCGGTGCGCAAGCGTTTAGCCCTGTTGTACAACCGTTTCTTCTTGTTTCGCAGTTTGCTAAGGGACTTGCTGAACCAGGGGCTTAATATATCGTTGGTTATGGACACTAAGGGAACATTCTGATCGACTAGCGCTGTTAATTTATCTCTGTAGAGTACCCAGTTTTCATTTACGGATCGACAAATGAAAGTAGGTAGTAACTCTTTAAAAAAATTGTTCTAGTTCTGTGTTAATGGCAGCGTAATTTCCTCTATTGTAATCGCGAATTCGTTTTGTTGTTTTGCCAGATACAGGCTTCTGGATGCTTAAATTAAGTTGGAGGAGGTTATGGTCACTAAAACCGCTCACATTTGAAATTGAAAGTATTGTGTCAGGAGCGTTGGTGAATACCAAGTCCAGGATATTGGAAGCATGGGTGGGTTCTTTGACAACTTGGAACAGGTTGAAATCCAACGTTAGATTTATTAGTTCTAAAGACGCTTGACATGAGGATGACATGTGTTCCCAGTCGATAAGAGGAAAATTAAAGTCGCCAAGAAGATATACATGGTTAGATGGGCATGACTGAATGGCATGAGAGATGCTATCACGCAAGTCCCCCAAAAAGGAATGATCAGAATCTGGTGCACGGTAACAAGCCCCAATTAATACCACACTAGACGACATAGGCAAAGCTGCCCATACAATTTCGACGGAAGATTTCGAATCAATCCAATGCGAATGAAGCGTTTTATTAATAGCAAGGAGTACGCCGCCACCGCGCCTATTTACGCGGTCGTTCCTATAAATTTTGTAAAGGTCGTTGTGAGGTAGTACTTCGTTATCTCTTATATCTGGATTCAACCATGTCTCCGTTAGTACTACTATGTCTGAATCGCTATCATCAAGAAAAGAACAAAACGTGTCACGTTTGTGTAACAAGCTTCGGATGTTCGTGTACGCGACCGAGAGTGGAAAGGCTGCTTGGGGCACGAGATGCGGCGCGTGTGAGTTTAAGCTTACATCTAGCTATCTGGAAGATTGAGCAACTGTGTCATTAACGGTATCATACACATATACCTTCTTATCCAAGTGAAGCTTGTCGAGAACCAACTTGTACGGTTTGTCGAATGATCTGGCAAAAGCGACCAACTTTCTTCTGGCCACACGTGTTGATGGCGCAAAGTCTTCCCCAATCGAAAAAGTTGTTCCCTTAAGCTTACGAGCTGCAGACAAGATGCTCTGTTTGTCCCTGAATGAAGATAATTTTGCTATAATGGGCCGTTTTTTTCCAACGGAAAATTTGCCCAGGCGGTGTACACGTTCATACAGCACACTTGTAGTGGCAAGTTCGAGTTTTTCTGCGCAGAATTTGATGACCTTTTCTTCATACGCTGCCCAATTTTCTTTTTCGTCATCCTCTAAACCGAAAAATATCACGTTGGAACGTCTTAATCTGTTTTCTGCATCGTCGCATCTGGAAGTTATTTGTTGTAGCTGACTTGAGATATCATGCAAGGCATTTTGAGAAGGAACTACTTCAGGGGAAGCTGGATCGATTGCACCGGTTTCAAGAGCAGTTACTTTAGCTATAAGATTCTGGATTTTTCCATTAGTAGTTGCTTGTTCCGCCTTAATACCCTGAAGTTCAAGCAAAACAGACTTCAGTTCAGTACGCAGTTTCTCAATTGCCCCCAAAGCCGATTCGAAAGCAACACCCTCTGCCTTACTCATCGGGCCGGGGTTTGATTCAACATCACCCGCCAGCAAGAGCACCAAGTGAACAAGGGAAGAAGATATGCATAATGAACAATTCAAGATATGCTTTTTAACGCAAGACAACTCTAATGGGCACGACACCAAAATAAGGCAGTAATTGTTCGTTTTGTAACACATGGCATGGTTCAAGTAACTAACCTGGAAGAAGATCATTTGTGAGCAGCGCATGGCGGAAGCAGTGCCGTGCCCGATGGTGTTGGCGGCTGGCTCCAATTTATGCTTTGCTCCGCTTGCGTCACCGGTAAACATGCCCAATCCGGGTTGCCAGGCGTTGGAAGCGGATGCATCCAGACCCGGCGGGGATCCGAGCAGGACCGGACTAAGCGGTGGTGGCTCGTCGAAGTGCAGCGGGAAAAAGCCAGGCAGCCAAGAGTGTACGGTCCATAACAGTGTGGCCTGGAAGAAGATCATTTGTCAGCAGCGCATGGAGGAAGCAGTGCCGTGCCCCTGCTTATTCCCCTCGTCATAATTTGAGTAGCAAACTGAACTTAGTTGACGTAATTTTCTTACCTTTTCTACGTTGTTTATATCTCACTTTGAAATTTTGGGTTTCCCCATTGCGCATTGGTATTTTTCTTTTCGCGCTGTTGTCACGATTTCAAGCGAAGCTTGAAGCGAAGCTTGATTTAACGCTTCTGATGTTTAGAGCTTCATTTTAAATAAAAAAAGTGTGATGTCAGGACATGTCCTCCTTCTCGGATAACTGCTTCTCGGTAGAAGAAACAGCACACCTTCAAGTAACCTATGAGTCTGCTATTATTTTCATTTAGGATGAACTTTGCCAGTGTTGGCACTTTAACGTGTCAACTTATTAGGAGTAAAGTGCCATCGTTAGATCAATTTATGAATAATACGTTGTAAAACGTTCTGCACGCACAGTGAAATGCTCACAAATCGTCACCAGAATGCTTCAAATATAACTATATATATAGATACAATCCTTAGGCTTGCAGGACCTTCCTTTACTGCGGAGGCTAGGCTGGTAGGGGATGAACAGTTGTCTTGTCCTGGTGGGGTGCCGGGGATTAGGTCTTTGGTATTAAAAAAATATTGAAATGAGGTCTGTGAAAAACAAATGAAATTTAGGAGCCATTATCATCTGTGCCCTTTATGAAGTATGCATAATCGATAGACAGCGCAAATTAACACTAAACGTGCTACAGAGTGAGCCAATGTGAAAGCAATTTGAAGTAGTTATATTCTGCTGGGATTTTCAACTTTTGGACAAAGTGCCCTCTCTGAGCGTGTATGCGTATTTCAAGTATCGGTAAGTGACTGCAATAGTCGGACTACAACGCTGGATTAAGGTACGTGGCAGTAGAGAGCCATGATAGTTAAGCAGGTTGATTTTAAACTAAATATTGCCAATAAAAACGTGTTTTGTTTCTAATAAAAGATGTGTCTCAAGAAATAGGAACGTTTTGACCAGCAAAACTTTCCGCGCAGTTGCGTAAGAGTAAAAACCGATTTGATAAGTGTATTTTCGAGGTCAGTGTACTTTCGAAGTGCGTACACAATCAGTGCACACGAAAACATTCCACCTGGTGATAAAACTGCACATTCTCAGTTAGACTTTTACATGGTATAGAAACCTCTAAACCAGGCACATGTAATCGTCTATGCGAGAAATACTTAGGGCATGTATATCTGACTTTTCTGTCTACTTTATTCTGCTACGAGTAGACGTTTACGTTTATTAGCGGTGTTTTTCTGTCCTGCGTTTTTTCTCTTGTCTTCATGTATGAGCGCCTGACATTTCCTTAATAAAGAATCCATAACAACTATATTTAGGCTACGTTGCTCTGAACCACGTTCACCATGTAGTCTGCAACACTGAATAAAAGAGTTCATAGTTTGATATAAAAAACGTCTAAGGGGCACGTAATACTTCATATGTGGTCGTTTATTTGAGGAAAGATCTACGGAACTATGGCAGGAAGAAGGAGATGAGCAATGATGACCCCACTGTGTCCAGGTCGAGAAGTTGACATAATTTGACAGAAGGCTGCGCAGACAAAGTAGGCACGTGTGTACGTTGGGACTATTTACATGTAAAAACTTGCAAATCAAATCGCAAGTTAGACGCGCACAGAGAAATATATGTCATATAGTTGGACATGAAGCAAGCTCTGCGAGAGAATTGGCGAACAGGTCCAGGTAATCACAGCCCCGCGGCTCGAAGAGAACATTGCTTAGTGTTAGACATACAATGCGGTCGTGAAGTACGATACAAACAGCCCTGCTATTCGTCCACGCCCACTTCGTCAAGCGCTTCGAGGGTAGCTGTGTGGTCGATATCTTTGAATGCAACCGTGGAATACGGAACAACTTGATATGTTTTGCGCC
This sequence comes from Rhipicephalus microplus, assembly GCF_013339725.1. NCBI lineage: Eukaryota > Metazoa > Arthropoda > Arachnida > Ixodida > Ixodidae > Rhipicephalus > Rhipicephalus microplus. The sequence goes on from NW_023613762.1 coordinate 33,734, forward strand.
CCCCCCCCATCATTCTGGAGCAACAACACATCTGAGATCAAATCCGCCACATCACACTTATACTTGAGAAGAACGCTAGTTTTTTCGCGAAAGTCTACTGAACCCCACCGTACGCTTGCCGCTCCTGCAGTACTCATTGCTCACTGGTATATTGAACATCATAGCAGAGCATGCGCGTTCGTTCTGTTAGTGGCCCACATTCAGTATGAGTTGGAAAGATGTGACCCTTGCTGAGAACTCCTGCAGCTTTCAGCTCACTCATATGTAAGGAATGGTTTGCGATTCCTCGCTCTTAGAAACATTTGAGTTACGTAACATATCGTGGGGGATACCATCAAAACTAGAGCCCCGCCGCGGTGGTCTAGTGGCCAAGGTACTCGGCTGTTGACCCGCAGGTCGCGGGTTCAAATCCCGGCTGCGGCGGCTGCATTTCCGATGGAGGCGGAAATGTTGTAGGCCCGTGTACTCAGATTTGGGTGCACGTTAAAGAACCCCAGGTGGTCTAAATTTCCGGAGCCCTCCCCTACGGTGTCTCTCATAATCATATGGTGGTTTTGGGACGGTAAACCCCACAAATCAATCAATCATCAAAACTAGAGACTGAGTGCTCCTTACATTCCCGTAGAACTCCCACCAATAAAATGTGTGACGTGATGATTATACTGTATTGGCCAGCTGATCAACCAGATTTTCTGGAGATAGCGCTGTCACAGAGCAGTGTTGTCGGGAACTGCGCCGCAAAGCTTTTAGAGTGTTCCTTGAACGTTACACCATGTGTAATTGACGCTGAGACTTGTGGGTGTGTGTTGATGGGGTTTTAGTTGGCAGAAAGTGGTGCGCAGCTAGTGGAACATTTTGTGTTTTAATAATTTATGAATATAATGTTATCGGGAAGACAATGACACAGTTCAGAAAAAAATATACAATGCGAAACTGCTGCAGGTTGACGCGGTTGTTCAAAAAAATTTTGTAGAAAGTAACTTACCGAATAAGTGTAGATATTAATTGCATGCGCAACACTAACAAAAAGACTACATAATGGCGTTCAAGTGTTCAGATGAAAAAAAGTATTATCAAGCACGACACACCAATACACACCCGAATTTCGCATTGAAAATATACGTGGATAATGCACCTCATTCTTTATCTATGCGGGAAAGAAGCAATGGATCAGTTTCTTTTTTCATGTGTCTAAGGTAACATTTCCAGCTTTGACCACGACGCTGCCTAACGGAATGGCAAGTGGATGAGTTATGTACGGGGTATATTTTGACATGTTTATTATACAGCACGCTAACAGAGTCCTATTGAGAGAGGATCGTACGCACGCGGAATCCAATTTCTGCCACCACATATTGGCTCACTGCTACAGTGCACCCACAGCGTCCAGCCAATATGAAACCGTCCATCACAGGCTCTGACAGAACGTTGAGCACGCCAATCGCCGTGGAATTGAGTAGCGCGCCGCTGCACCAGTGTCACGGTCCATAGTGGAGTAGATGTATAGTATAAACTCACATTAAACTACGAAAAACTACTCAACGGTGAAGAGTTTTTAGCTACTAATAATATATTAAAATCCAACTCTTGGTTGATGTTCTTCGAGATTTCAAAAGCACGCAGGTGTCTGTATTCTAATTATCTCGAAGCGCTCGCGAAGGATTCAGATTGGGGGAGACGGATGACTGTGGTAGCACCGCAGACGTATTTTATTTCAACACATTTAAAACAATTATAAAGCACCCGAAAAATTTGCGTAGCACAAGCAAGCTGACAGTAATTTACTAAATACAGAAAATAAAATTACCGGTGACAGTTCTAAGGCAGCTTATAGTCGGTATGGCTTATGACTAACGAACAGTCCTTAGCCCGCCTATGGTCGCCATGACTTATCTGTAATTACTCAAAGATGCTCGCTCTCCAATCGAACGTTCTTTCTGTCCATTATGACACTTTCTGACCACGACGTAGTGCCCGTCGTTGTAGTGCCCCGTCGGGCGTGGAAACGCCAACATGGAGGAGGCGATGCCGTGGTTTCTACTGCTTACACAGGTGATCTGCGTGCTTGGTGATTCTGCAGCTGCGCTTGTAGTATTCATTGGCAGTGGCTCTGCACAACCGAGGTTCTTGGCCGAGGTTTTTTAATGCATGGTGCCTCTGGAATCTTTGCCCGACGAAGTGTGTCCGGTGCCATCTTCGAATGATACCCTGCCTGACTTCTGTCCGGCAACACTTGAAGTATGCTTACTTGAGGCAGATTTGGATGTTTTGGATACTGAAGTCGATATCATTGTGCATCCGGTCACTTTCACCTGTTTGTACAAACTGTCCCCAATGACATTTGAACAGTTGGGCGTTAAACTGGCAGCATGGTGTAGGTCCTCACTGGTTTTCTGCTGCTTACGCAGATTAGTGTTCTTGAAATGTGCTTCAAGGAAACACTTTCCACCGTGCCGGTTAAGGCCAATGTGCTGCTGTCTATGCTTTTTTCTTAGTCACATTCAGCAAATACGTAAACGAAATGGCAGCTCACCCTTTCCCGCAGTTAATCGCCCTATATGTCACCTTGATTGTGTGGCAGGGTTACATAGAGCAGCCCAGGGACAACCGATACACCATTTTATGAACTTCTTGATGGGTGAAATAAAAAGTTGCCGAAGGTAAATTCCATTAAAAGAAACTAAAAGCAAGCCACCTCAGATGTCACAGACTTAAACTTGGCAATCGACTTTGCCAATGGACGATCGTATGGTATTGAAGGCTCTTACCTAAAACATTGATGATATTGAGAACAGTCAAAGAGGGAAAAAGTACACGATTCTAACTAAACCAAACGATGAGTAACATTCGAAGGAACGCATGGGCCGGCTCGAACTTTCATTCACCGCGGGTATCTTCCCGATGTTAAAGGGACTGACAACTGACTTTTTTCGATCCAGTTTTTTTCTGCACAACAAAAAGCTTACCGTTCGTAGTGACCGTAGCTGCAGTAGTTAATCACAAGATTTCGTAGTCATTTTATAAGCAGTATTTATCGATCTGAAAGCTTCTGAAAACGCTAGTGCCTTTTCATCCGGCAACACTGAGTATTGATAGCGATGCCCGTAGGTTTTTGGGTGACTTATGTGTGCTGTCGTTGTTCTTATTTTGCGAGGTACCCTGGAAATATGCCTTACCACGTTTATTCTGCGCTTCACAACTAATTTTGAAAATAAGAAGCTGTTACAATGAGACTACGTGGCTCTATAAAGATTCCCTGATTTGCACCTCATCGCCAATTTAAGTAAACAAAAACGGGACTGTGCATATGTCACGCAAATACAGCGCCACTTTAATGCGTGCTGCTAACACAAGCTTGTACTTATACTTTTATAAAATATCATTTTTTGCTACAAAGAATGAAGCAATATCGCAGTACTAATCAATAAATTGTTGACCGCGTACATTAACGCATGGTCACGTGACAGGGAATTCATGGTAGTTTATGGTTTTGCTACCATAGACACCACAAGTCATCTATCGCAATTTTTTATGAAGAAATAAAAATAATATTTCCCTTCTCACGAGAAAAGCGGGGTTGGTTTGAGTCACTATAAAAGACAATCTTTCCATCCCTGCCGCCATCTTATTTCATGTTCTGGGCAGTTCTCGGTTCCTTTAACACTTCCTTGCATGTGCCGCATACCATGAATTCACTGTAGCTTCTATTGCTTTTACTTGTGCCGAACTCTTGTTGGATCTGCGCAGTAAGGGGTGGTCACGCAGCACACAACCAGATTGAAATTCCACCATAAGCTACTTCGCCTCTAAAAAGTGGTCTTCCGTGGCTTGCACAATTCATCCCCAAACGAGACAGCTGCCAATTCTGAAGAACTTATCATATAACTTTGTTGGATTAGGCTTTGTGTCCGAGGCCTCAACTTTGAGCACGCGCATCGCATAGGGGCATAGAAGGCGGCGATAATGGCGAATTTCACTTCTTTTAAACACCGTCAGTCGGTGCTTTAGAATGCCTACGAACTCAAGGGCACTAGCTACAATATCAGTGGAGATGTTTCGCACTCAGTCTGGGGAAGAAGAATGAAGCTATGGGACTACGCAATGATGAACAAGCAGCATAGTGTGAAGGCTGTTTTAAAATATAATGCGAATCAGCAACGGGGAATTCGCTACCAACTCGATAAGTCAATGTGGGAAGCAGTTCAGCTGTTACCGTCTTATATGCGTACTACTGGGCTGGCTTTAGGAATATTATCGATATATTCTGTCGAAGCATAAAGGAAAAAGCTTGCCAAATTTTAATGCATAATACGTACTCTTCCGCCTACAACTTCGTTAAGCACTGAGTCGTGGTTAGATAATTCTGTTTATGATTTTAAAATCTTCCCGAAAAGCAATCTGCTTTCGACGTAATAGAAACTCTGACGATGGAGGTGTCATTATTCTCGTGAAGAATAACAAACCTTGCATTCACTTGCAGTGCAAACTTCCTGATGTCGAGGCAGTTTTTTTTTGTAAATTGCGCCTGTCAAACAAAAAAAAGAATGGTAATCGGCTCATACGAGCGCCCACCGAGCGTGTTGTGTGAGCAGTTTACCAGTCTTTCCGAGTTTCTGAACTGTTTAAAAAAACTACCGTATCTTAGTCGTAGTTTCCCTCAACCTACCGGAAACTGGCTACTCAAGCCGAACTTCCAGAAATACTATTACCACTTCTTTATGGACACTTCTGCATTTGAACAAAACGTCCTTCATGCATCACTCGATGATGGTTCTGTCCATCTCTTAGATTTGTTACTCAGTGATGAATGTGGTATTTTATGGGATGTCCATGATTTAACTCGTTTGAATGACCATAACATTGTCGTACCTTATGTAAGTGTTAAAAGTTCATATGCGATGATGAAACCACCGATAAAAGTATTCGGATGTAGTAGAGGTGATTACCACTCTGTAAGTCAGTCGGTGATTGATGCTTCCCAGCTTTTGTTACATTAGTGCACACTTTGAGCGTTGGGCAGTTATGGGAGAACCTTAAATAGAAGCTTTTCTTTCTTCGAGATCTGTATATTCTGGCGCGGATGCTTTCGTCCAAATGTGTTAAGGAGAAATCGTGTATTTATCAGCAACTGCGCCTCTAGCTGCACAGGGTACCGAGGGTGTAATTAAAAGTGTGGTAGCTTGGGCTAGTTGGTATGGCATGACGATAGTTATAGCGTGAGAACAAGACGACGACATAGAGACAAGAAGGGCAAGAAAGACACGAGCGCTCGTGTCTTTCATGTCCTTCCTGTCTCTGTGTTGTCGTTTTGTTCTCGCGCTATAACTATCGTCACGTACTTAAAGAGGCGGTGCCACCAGACTTGTGGCCAGCGTGTTCTTTGCTATGAGCGTTTCCTTCAGCTCCAGGAAGCATGATACACGCACGAAGATTCGATAGTTTCTGCTAAATATCTCAATACTGCTCTGCTTATGTGGACCGTTTCTAGTCTCGGTTTCGCAGCGCCGAGTTAGGCAGTCACATCGATGCATAATTGACAGATTTACTTGTGGTGTTTAACGTCCCAAAACCACCATTTGATTATGAGAGACGCCGTAGTGAAGGACTCCGGAAATTTCTACCACCTGGTGTTCTTTATTGTGCACCCAAATCTGAGTCCACGGGCCTACAATATTTCCGCCTCCATCGGAAACGCAGCCGCCGCAGCCGGGATTTGATCCCGCTACCTGCGGGTCAGCAGCCGAGTACCTTAGCCACTAGATCACCGCGGCGGGGCACATCGATGCATAGGTGGCTGGGCGTTCATAAAGCGTTCGAAGGTGGCGGACGCCTTACACAAGCCGAATGGTGTAAAGTCATAGTAAAATACAATTGGGTATTGGAAACGCTGCTTATTTTAGATTGATATGTGGGTTTTAACGTCTCAAAGCCATCATTCGATTATGAGAATCACCATAGTTAAGGGATACAGAAATTTCGACGACCTGGTGTTTTTTAACGTGCACCCAAATCTTCGCGCACACGGGCCTACAGCATTTTCACCTCCATCGAAAATGCAGCTACCACTGCCAAGATTTTATCTCGCGACCTGCGGGTCAGCAGCCGAGTGCCTTAGCGACCAGACCACCGCAGCAGGGCTTTGACGCGGCAGTTGTTAATGAAAGCACGAAGGCTACTCCACTCGCTGCCCTGGCCGCGTTTGCAAAAAGAGCGTGCCACTCACACTCGAAAAAGTAAAAATGGTTACCGTTCGAGCTCATCTTGTGTGTAATCGCACCCTTAATTTCATGCGTCTTTGCTTTTAAAGTGCTAAGCTGTGAAAGTTATTGGTCCGTGCTCGCCGTGTGATATATATATATATATATATATATATATATATATATATATATATATATATATATATATATGTGTGTGTGTGTGTGTGTGTGTGTGTGTGTGTGTGTGTGTGTGTGTGTGTGTGTGTGTGTGTGTGTGTGTGTGTGTGTGTGTGTGTGTGTGTGTGTGTGTGTGTGTGTGTGTGTGTGTGTGTGTGTGTGTGTGTGTGTGTGTGTTACAGTTTGTTGCTAAACCAATTTCTGGGCAGAGGGATCAGCCATGTTGGGTCATGTTTGCTCTTTCATCGCGAAGGCTCATTTCTTTTTGTATTTGGTGACTTTGCTGGCACATTATGTACATCTCTTTTTGTATTCGTAGAAACTACGTTATTGTTCCTCTATTTCAGCTACAGCTACATTCTGAGTGTTACTCGATTACTGTTGTGCTGCTTACGAGTACATAGCAAAGGCAGCGTCTACTCTACAAACAGTAGGATAGCCGTTCGTATTATCCACATCGGGGCCTAGGGTTTAACCAGGCGTGCGGGAACTTGTTCGTCTCTTCACCGTGCAGTGCGTTTACTCTGAGCAACGGCCAAAAAATGCAAGTATGCAGTAACTGTTTTGTAGTGCCGTAGTTAAGCTAAAAATTGAAAACTTCATTTGCACACTCAAAAAAAGGCTCGCTTAGCTTTTTATCATCAACACTCTGATTGTGCAATTCATTACCGATAACCAACTTGTTACGCTTTCGAGCGCTTGATTAAAGGGAACATTTTTGTACGCACAAAGCCTGCAAATAATCTATGTTCTTGAAAGGGTCGGATCAAGTCCCCCACTCGGCTATGGATAAAGAACATACCAGGTCACTCAACCTTCTTCATACTTGTAACCTTATTTCAACCACAAACCTTATGTAAAAGTAATTTTTCTCAGCACATAGTCACGTTACTCAGAGCAGTGAAGTATAATCACTCTCTTTCGTATACCATGGTAACTACGGCCGTCCACCTAAAGTGAGGCCTCAGAAGCTCATCAAATAAAAAGACTGCCTAAGCATCATATAACGAAGTGCAGGTTAAAGAGCGCCCGAATAGCTCAATAGGCTTATATCCCGTGACATCGGCATAAGTGGCTTCGCTGAAGTCGTGCCTATGATGTCGGTGAGTGTCGTCCATCAGGAGTCGGAGACTGTCTTGCGACCGTCGCGACAGGCGAAATCCGGCTGACCAGTGTGAAAGCAAGCAAAGTGCATTACTCTGAGGCAATCCCAGAAGCTTCATTCGTGTCCCCTGAATGTCACTCTGTTATGCCTTTGTTTGCGTTTTTTTTTTGTTTATGGTGTTCTTATCAATATTAGCATTATGCTGAGGTGGTATCATCTATTCTACGCACGGACACCAAGCACTCAAACTTTTCTAAAAATGACTTTGAAGGGGATGATTGAGGACCTGGTCTGCATATCTAAGATACGCGGTTCATCAGCCGTATAACTTAAATGATTTGAGAAATGGCAAGGCTGTGCAGTGTACAGAAAATAATGCTTTCTACGCAAATAAATAGATGGCTTCAGAAGAAGGCCACATATTTGCTGTGGTTTTTTCGGAGAAAACTTGGTAGCTTCCTTGTCGGGTTTGATCCCGGCTGTGGTAGTGGCCTTCTCAAGAAGGCGAAATATTAGAAGCCCCAATACTTTGCGATGTCAGTGCATTGTAAAGAACACGGGGGGATCAGAATTCTCGGAGCCTCCCACTACTGTGCCTTTAAGAATCTTGTCATAGTTTCGAGACTTAGAACGAGATAGATTTTAGTGTTGTTGCGACTTCTTGTCTGGACAACATTAGTGCTGTGTCGATAACATTCACGTCACCATCATCATCATCAGCCTGACTACGTTCACTGCAGTACAAAGGCCTCCCCATGTTCCGCCAGTTAACCCGGTCCTGTGCTTGCTGCTACCAATTTATACCCGCAAACTTTTTAAACTCATCTGCCCACCTAACCTTCTGTCTCCCCCTAACCCGCTTCCCTTCTCTGGGAATCCAGTTAGTTACCCTTAATGACCAGCGGTTATGCTGCCTACGCGCTACATGCCCGGCCCATGTCCATTTCTTCTTTTTTATTTCAACTATGATATCCTTAACCCCCGTTGATCCCCTAATCTACTCTGCTCTCTTCTTGTCTCTTAAGGTTACACCTACCATTTTTCTTTCCATTGCTCGCTGCGTCGTCCTCAATTTAAGCTGAACCCTCTTTGTAAGTCTCCAGGTTTCTGCTCCGTAGCTAAGTACCGGCAAGATACAGCTGTTATACACCTTTCTCTTGAGGGATAGTGGCAATCTACCCGTCATCATTTGAGAGTGCTTGCCGAATGTGCTCCACCACATTCTTATTCTCCTAGTTACTTCAATCTCGTGGTTAGGCTCTGCGGTTATTACCTGCCCTAAGTAGACATAGTCTTTTACAACTTCAAGTGCACTATTACCTATCTCGAAGCGCTGCTTCTTTCTGAGGTTGTTGTACATTACTTTCGTTTTCTGCAGATTAATTTTAAGACCCACCTTTCTGCTCTCCTTGTCTAACTCCGTAATCATGAGTTGCAATTCGCCCCCTGCGTTACTCAGCAATGCAATGTCATCGGCGAAGCGCAAGTTACTAAGGTATTCTCCATTAACTCTTATCCCTAACTGTTCCCATTCTAGGCTTCTGAAAACCTCCTGTAAGCACGCGGTAAATAGCATTGGGGAGACTGTGTCCCCCTGCCTTACACCTTTCTTGATTGGTATTCTGTTGCTTTCTTTATGAAGCACTATGGTAGCAGTTGATCCGCTGTAGATTTCTTCCAGAATGTTTATATATACTTCATCTACGCCCTGATTCCGCAGTGTCTGCATGCCGGCTGATATTTCTACTGAATCAAACGCCTTCTCGTAATCTATGAAGGCTATGTATAGTGGTTGGTTATACTCTGAGCATTTCTCTATTACCTGATTGATAGTATGAATGCGGTCAATTGTTGAGTAGCCTGTTCGAAATCCTGCTTGTTCCTTTGGATGATTGAATTCTAATGTTTTCTTTACTCTGTTAGCAATTACCTTTGTAAATAGCTTGTATACTATAGAGAGCAAGCTGATTGGCCTGTAATTCTTCAAGTCCTTGTCATCTCCTTTCTTATGTATTAAGAGGATGTTAGCGTTCTTCCAAGACTCTGGTACCCTTCCCGTCAGGAGACACCTCGTCAACAGGGTGGCTAGTTTTTCTAACACAATCTGTCCTCCATCTTTCAGCAGGTCTGATGTTACCTGATCCTCACCAGCAGCTTTGCCTCTTTGCATGCTCTCCAAAGCTTTTCTGACTTCTTTTATCATTACTAGTGGGGTGTCATCTGGGTTACTGCTAGTTCTTATAGTATTAAGGTCGTGGTTGTCTCGGCTACTGTACAGATCTCTGTAAAACTCCTCCGCTATTTTAGCTATCCTATTCATATTGGTAGTTATTTTGCCTTCTTTGTCCCTTAGTGTATACATCCGGCTTTTGCCTATCCCAAGTTTCCTCTTCACTGCTTTGACGCTTCCTCCGTTTTTCAGAGCGTGTTCCATTCTCTATATGTTATACCTTCTTACATCGCATACTTTACGTCTATAATGAACTTCGAAAGCGCTGCCAGTTCCATTTTGTCTGTTGTACTTGACACTTTCATGATTTCACGCTTCTTAATTAGGTTCTTCATTTCCTGGGAAAGCTTGCCAGTGTCTTGTCTAACTACCCTGCCTCCAACTTCCACTGCACACTTCGTAATGATACTCATCAGATTATCGTTCATTGTATCTACGCTAAGGTTGGTTTCCTCACTAAGAGCCGAGTACCTGTTCTGCAGCGACACTCTGAATTTCTGTACTTTCCCTCTCAGTGCTAGCTCATTGATTACCTCCCACATGCATACGTCAAATAACATTCACTTGTTCGAGGAAGAAATTGTGGCAAAACCTTGACGACAGTCGCCGTACCTCATGAACATGTTGTCTTATGATATCTACTTTATTTAGTGTCTTTTGTGTGTGTGTCACCATCTCAACCTATGGCCCCGGCGTGGTTGTATAGTGGCTAAGGTACTCGGCTGCTGGCTCGCAGGTCGCGGGATCGAATCCTGGCGTCGGCGGCTGCTTTTCTGATGGAGACAAAAATGCTGTAGGCTTGTGCGCTCATATATGGGTGCGCGCTAAGGAACCCCAAGTGGTCAAAAGTTCCAGAGTACTTTACCACGGTGTCTCTTATGATCATGTGGGGGTTTCGGGACGTTAAACCCCACGTATCAATCAATCAATCATCTTACCCTCTGGCATTCTGAAGTGAACATAGTATCTGGTAGGAGTTCGTAGTTTAGCCAGTTGGTCACTGAAAGCGAGGTTAAATAATACTCGTGAAAGCATTGGGCTTCGTGGTACCACTGTTGTCCATGTATATTGCCACGTTCTTTTCGAATGTTTTGTTATCACCCCGTTAAATTGTGCGTAATTCTGAGCACAAATTACGCATGCACTCTTTGAGAAGCTTTGGGATTGTAGTAGACCAATTCGTTAAGATTAAGCCCCTTTCAAAGACAATGCAGATTATTCGTAACCTACGCCAGTAGCGATAGCGCGAGAGTTTTCGACAGCACGTGTATGAATGCCGACGCGCATCATCGCTTGTCAGTTGATTGCCGGCCGACGCTCTGTTCGCCGCTATCAGTGACCATGTGTTGCTGTAATCTGTCCTTGAGTTTCCTTCCCGCAAGTTCGGCTGAAGAAACAGCTTAATCTGCACATCAAGTCTGGTGCCTTCATTCACGTCACGATTACGTGGCATTATGAAATTCGAGTTCACCTAGCTGGGCTAGGTCTTCGACGTTCTTTTCATTCAAAGGAATCAGATGCATTCATACGTTATAACATGACATACCAGATAGGTTTTCTTTTGCCGACCCTGTCGCGTTGTTATCTATTGTGGCATAGACGGGCGGTTCTTGATGTTTTTCTAGACTACTTATTTACTTCCAAGGTGACGTATAGAAGCAACAACATTTTTGTTTGTATTCTTTTCAGCGATGCGGGAAAATCAGTGGTGATTTCCCCGTTGCTTTCAGCTTCAGGTAAATAATTGTCGTGTAAAATTATATAAAATTAACTGGTTGAAAATTCACGTTTTTCTGTCGGTGAGATCTGTGCAGCGGAAAGGGTGATTGTCATGCACTTTAACGTCTTTCAATTACAAGCATACTCATTGAACGACACCTAAAAAACTTCAAACAATGTTTCCTGCGCTTTTGTTGGCCTCGGCTTCTTCATTACTTGTGTGTAACCATCATCTGACGTGGCCTTCTAATTAATTAACTCCAATGAACTCGTGTAAGGCACCGACCAGCTGCCGGCATCTGAGGTGCAAAACTAATATATGCGGCCAGTAATCCATCTTTTGGCAACTCCCGAAGTATAGTCGGCAATGTTCTGCTTTCCACCGTATGCAAAACAGCTGCGGGCAGTCTAGTACTGTGCAGAGTTGCGCGGGCTCATGGTCATCTTTGGAGTGCGTGTCGACAGATGCAGACAAGCAGCGCCTCGATTTCCTCAATGCATGCGACTGCTGCAACGGCTCTGCCTCTGTTAACCATTTTGTAAAATATTTTGCGACGCTGTGCTCGTTAGCGACTCTCAACAAGAGAAACTCGAGCTGTTACTGTGTCTGTACGTGCTTCAAGTCAGCTGCTCTGAAGATTTTGCATGCTGCTGAAGCACACGGCGTTTTGGTAATGCACTTAAAGTTGCTAACAAATCATGCGTTGAACGTCGCTGCAACCAGGCGGAGATCCGAAGGGTGTGGCGCAGATCATAAATGTTTTGTTTGGGCTGTTGACTCTCTAAATCACTTTTTTTTTCGTTCTAAAACCCGTTGCACTACTCATCTCCTTGTTTCTGGTGACTTGTAACAGATTGGTCTCTTTGGACTTTTTTTTTGTTCCACACGACTTTGACTAAACGATCCTCGCTCCACCAAAGGATTATTTCGTTTGTGTAGGACTGCGATGCTGTTTTGCTAAAAACATGGTTAGCTATCGTCAATCCTTACAGGGAGAAAACCGTTGATACCAGTAATACATATGCCATGTGCGGACTCTAATTGTTTCTCCACAAAACATTCAGTATACGTGTGTTGTGCAGTTGTGTGGGCAACAGTTGCAGGCGCTTGTCTATCGTTCTTACTCAATAGTATTCGGAGAAGTTAAGTCCGTAGGTTTTGATTCAAGCTTATTAGTTTAGAAAAGACTAAAATTAGTTCTCTAGAAGAACATGAGTATTAGACTCCAGCGCAGACATGCTCTTTTCAAATCAAACTGCATTAATTGGAGTGTTTTAGCGCAGTACTGAATTCCCCTGATGTATGTATGCAGTAGAAAAAAATAAGTTATGACAGTTCTGCACTAGTGGTGGGAAGCCTGAAGGAAGAGCAGATCCGGGTGGCCTTCCCCGTTCTTCCTTCGTATCTTCCTTTTTCTACTTTTTTTTCGTATATTTATTTGTACCTCTTTCTTTGTCTTTCTGTCTTTAGCTAACTTTTTTCTCTTCCTTGCTGTTCCTATTCGTACTTCGCTTGCTTTTTTTGATACCATTATCTCTCACTGTCTTCCTCATTCTCTTTTTTTTCTCATTTTTGTGTCTATTTCTATCTTTTCTGCTCTGTTTCGAGGTATTTCTGTGTAGCTCTTCTTTACGCTTGTAATCTTTTTATATCCCTGTCTGTTCCTTTCTAGTTGTTAATATCGCTTTCTATATCTTTCTCTGCAGTCTTTTCTCGCTCCATTTAGACTTTCTTTATGTCTTCCTTGTTCTTTTTATCTTTCTCCTGCTTGATTGTGCTCCATTTCACCGAGAAGAATTCTCGTATAACACTTCTAGCATCTGTACTTGTGGGTGGGAGTAGCCCAACTCTTGTGGTGTACGCTCACCTTCTGTGTTTTGCATGATGTCACACGAATTACTAATAGATTAAAAAGCTTCGCTACTATAAAAATTCACAGCATATCCACGGAGTGATGATGATGAGTGGGGCGAATTTCTCGTCCATCTATCCATCCGTGTGTCCATCCATTCGTGCATGCGTCCATGCGTCCGATCGCGTTTGAGAATGCAGACGGTGCGTGGGTAACATCGAAAGACGCAAGCCAAAAAAGCCCAGCGCAAGCGTCTCCAACGCACGCGCCGCTCTGCTCCGTTCATGCCCCACCAACGATCCGCAACGTACGGTGATTATCTAGGAAACAGAGAGGCAGTCGTTTGCGCACTCAGGCAAAGCGTGCGCAGCAGCCAATCGGAGAGTAGCGACACTTCTGAGAGTAGCGTCAGAGTAACGCCATCTAGGAAATTAGACGAGAAATGGTCATCTATTTCTTGTGCCTTCCTTTTTTTCTCGTCTCTTTTTCTCTCGGTCACACGTGACTCTAATAAGGTTAGACATTAAGAGATTCGCCCTTAAAACTATTTGTTTCCTTGGCTGCTATCTTCTTGGCTAAGAGACGTGACGTTTCTAGGCATAACGACACGGTGGCAGTTCTCGTAAATTGTAGTCATATATCAATGGTGTGAAATGAATGGCTTCCATGTTGGAGCACGTTAAAACGTGTTTTAAGTTAGTGTTTGAAACAAATGTGTGAAAGACATTCCTTCTCCCTCACAGTGTCCTTCTTTTGTGCATCTCAGCCTATTGTCTATGTTTTCTGGACGCGTTAAATTTTTCGAGCTTAGAATTTTATGGTAGATATGTCACGCATCAACAATACCTGAATGAAGGAAAGAAGTGCAACTTAAGGGTTCACTTTTTTTGTTAAACACAATATATGAGAACTGATAGACGTGAAAGTCAAGGAAAGTAAGCGAATTTTATTGTTAGTAATTATGATGAAAATATGAAAAAAAAACTGAGCCAAATAATTACTTGCTGCTAGAAGAGACAGAAACACGGACCTTGAATAACGCTTCCAATGCTCTACCATAGCTACAGCGGTGGTCATCCCCCGTCCCGTAAAGGGTTATATGTTGGCCTTGAAACGTTGGAGTGTTAGTCAGCGCCGCTGTGGCCATGATATACGGCGAGGGTGGAGCATTTTTTCACTTGTTAGTGTTATCTATATTACAGCTTTTTATTCGCATATACTTCATAATCACTATCAATAATACTCCCTCTATTACCAGTAGGGACCACGTCCCAACCCCCCTATGTTTAAACTTTCATATTTGTACCTCATAAAGGCGGCGGGCTGTGCGTCAATGTACCTGATTGGTTAACTATCGTACACGTTATTTCAAGGATGCAGGTTCACTCGCTGCTAGTGGCAAGTCGTCTTTATATCGATTTTTCGTTTCCCATATTAGCATCATAGCCACTACCAATAACAACCCCTATACAATGCTTGGCTTTCTTGTCGGTTCGTTCTCATTATTCTCGTGTCTACCAATACTTCAGTGGCTTTTAAAAAGCAATGTTTCCTTGTTTTACACACATTGGTTTGCTTTCATCGTCAGTGTTAGTATTTCAATTTTTTTTTACTGTCGCAGCTCTACGCCGTTGTAAGTAGTATCGTCGAGTTCCACCACAATGCCTGTTGCTTTCCTTTTTATGTCATTGTAACTAGGTTTTCACTCGGCTGCGGTGGCTGCATTTCCGATGGAGGCGGAAATGTTGTAGGCCCGTGTGCTCAGATTTGCATGCGTGTTAATGAACCCCAGGTGGTCGAAATTTTCGGAGCCCTTCACTACGGCGACTCTCATAATTCATATGGTGGTTTTGGGACGTTAAATTCCACATATCAATCAATCACTAGGTTTTCGCTACCTTTGCTAAATAATTCTGGCACAAACTGGTTGTGATCAATTTCATTCTCAGCAGTTTATTACGGGAAACCAGAAGATGTGGAGCGGCGTTGGGCTGTGGAGCGAAATCTTGATGTGTATTACTATCAAAAGATCAAAAAAAAAACGTAATGATACCATGACGTGTCTGGCAAGCCTTTTTGCGTGGGGACTAGAAGGGATTATTAGGTTAAGTAATGCTGTCAAATTCACTCTATAATCAGTAAGACGTTTAGATTGTCACCATTTGCTTGCGAAACAAGCACACTTCGACGAGATGCTATATTCTCAGACGGCTTCCTGAGGCCCCAGGTGTGTCGTACACTACGCCATAATCTACCAATCAATGAAACATGTGTCTGCTATAACAGAGCGTGTTGTCCAACTACTTTATCATGTTGCTTTCGAAGTAGCTTTGCTTTAAAAGTATTTGTTTCTTTTTGCATTAGCACAATTGCACTTTAGGCTAAAAATATTCCCTGATGCAGTAAACCTCAAGGAAACTCGTACTCTGATAAGGTTTAAGTTATTTTCGAAATGTATCAAGGTTGGTTAACTTCGTTCTGCACTCACATGACACACTCAAGACGGGATAAGTGACGTAATCATTGGGTTAGCGCAACGTTGCTTCGAGTCCATATTATTCCTTCTTGCAGCAAGTAACTGTTTTGTTGAATTACAACGTATATCGCTGAATAAAAATGAAATGTGTTAGCGAAACTTTTAAACCTAACGATAAAGAAAAAGCAGTGGGAAAAAGACAGCAGAGAAATAGAAAACGCATTTCCAACTTTAGGCAACACGCAATTTCCCATTAAGTCAAAATTAACGTCTTTTTTTTTCTTAACGAAACTGATACCCATAGATTGTGCTCAAATATAGGGAGTGCCACTCTGTGTGAAAGCAGTGGTACTCCACTTTCTTGAAGGCAATCTAACTCGTCTAAACATCGAAGTTGATAGAAGAAATTTCGGAGCCGCGGAGACCCAGAATTCTTCCTTATTCTTTTGCCATCAACGCAATAGAAAAGAGCCGATCAGATCAGGCTCTTTTTTTTTGTTCCATAGGTACAGCCCAAGTTTGAACAAGGGCACCAATAGTGGGTAATGTATCCACTGAGAGGGCCTTAGGTTTTCGGCAGACATAAGTAGTCGTACCGGTTTCATTACTCCTCCACGGTAGTTTCGTTACGCTGAGATTGCTTATAGCTATCTTATGTCGCGAAAAGCGTATGTCTTAAAAGTATTGAAAAAATTGGAGCCAAAAGGCTGTTCCAAAGTCAGAGTGCAATGAAGCTCGGAGTGGTGCTGTACTCAGATCGATGAAATTGTTCTTCAGCGCAGTATACCAGAAAAAATGAGACACTACAGCACTGCTAAAAATGAAAAAATAACAGTCAAAATTTGCTATCTGAATGGATTGTTCTAAGGCTCCTCTGCAATCAGTGAGTCATGGTGGCTTCGCATTCCTCATTGGTTCACCTACCTGTAAGGCTGATTGGTTTTTCAACACTGATGTAATGCCTAGAGAAAAGTGGCGAATTTAGTGAGAGATATTTGTACTGTCTAGTCTGTCTCTAATAGGGCCTGAGAAATATTTGCCTGAAAGAATTCCATGTTAGCAATATGCAGCCCCTGTCGCTCAAGTCATACCAAACTTTCTAGGTCCTCGAATTCGCCAATATTCTTTTTTCTAATAAAGAGGTTCGTCGACATGCGCATTGCAACACGTGACGTTTTTTTCTGACATGCGCTAAATTTCAGGTCTTAATGAATGCAGAAAGAGCTGTTGGAAAACGTTGAATTATTACATGCAATGAACTTTTCTTCAACATACAGACAGGGTACTATAGAAGTCATTAGATATCTTGACACTCAGAAAAGTTTTTTTTTTTAATTTGGTGCGTACATCTGTACATAAGACTCACTGACAGTGTAATGAAGAAAATTGTTATGAAGAGCATTTGATTAGGAGCGCAGCAGCTGCACGATTGCTGGGTTTCACTTTGAAGCCCAGTTCATGAGATATTATTCCCGCAAATGTTCGCAGAGAAAACGAAATCGAATATGATCAAGGGGTGTTGAGAAAAAATGTATATCCATACGTTCAGGGGGCGGTCACCTAAGTAACACAGGAGAGGGCGAATAGGTCAGGACTTTTTATTTTTACTAGCATAAAAACCTTTTCATAGCAGAGTCTTAACGTGTGTTCAGAGTTAT
>NW_023613763.1:0-53839 GCF_013339725.1 Rhipicephalus microplus
AAGTAACACAGGAGAGGGCGAATAGGTCAGGACTTTTTATTTTTACTAGCATAAAAACCTTTTCATAGCAGACTCTTAACGTGTGTTCGCAGTTATTTCACTAATTTGTCCTAATTGGTAATAGGAGGTGAACTACGACCACTGAAGTGAGGAGGGTGCTGAAACAGACCTAAGGGGGTGTGATCGCCGTTTCTGCCTCCTCTCTAAACCCACCAACGCTTATGTGGGGTTAAAGCAAGTGCTAAGAACTCAGCCAAAGGTATTTTTGTATAATCAGGAAGCCTAACAGAAAATGACCAGTCCAGTTGTGTAAGAAAAATTCTCCACCCGGCTTTTCTTCACACTGCGAAGCATCAATTACAATCAAAATCATCAAAGCAATCTGATTTAAGTGATCCAGAAAAATTCCGTTTAGCAGAATACTAGGTTCTATTTTCCCATTCTTATTAAATATATCGTCTCTTATGCGGCTAATTCACGAAACCTGTCCCTCATAGTCACTATATTGTTCCGTCTTATCTGCAACGAATCTAATAGCTGCTGGGTAAAGTTTACCTGAGGGGTATGAAACCGAGGCCATGTTAGTTAAAAAAAACAGAGCTACATTTCTGGTAAATATATATTCTGCTCGTCTTACCATTGATTCATAGACTCTGAATGTATTTGAACTGTTAGTAAATTCGAATCTAACAGGCGAAGAAGGGATTCTTAATTTTCTATGTAAAATAGATTTTGCTACAATTTTGGTAGCAGAAGGCGCCACCGAACTGCTTAGCACTCAAGTAGAACTAATGGACGTAACTTCAATGCTGGTACGCCAGAAAATAAGACACATTCAAACTACCGTATAGAGCATATGTACATCTGGTGATTCATTATCAATGTGTCTATCCGCATGCCCCAGCAACTATTACTAATCCTTCTGAGTAGGCATATCGCACCCTACACTATGGTCACTGTATGTTCAATATGCGTACGCCAGTTGAGCTTTCCATCATGCATAACTCCGAGGTACTTGACTGTTTGTACTTGGGGAATGTCGGCTTGGCGGAATGAGAGTTATGTATTTATATTGTCTCATGAAAAGAACGTCAGAACTGCACACTTCTGTACATTATTGGTAAAACAAATACTGTCTAGCCAAACTTGCAAGGTAGATAATTATCCTATGAAAAAGGTATAAAGTGATTGATTGTCATCCGCAGAAACAAACAATGCTATCTCATCCACGTAAACATACGTGTGACTCTTTTTTGAAGAGGAATGGAGCTAAGCAAGGTATTATTTGGTAGCGGGACAAAACCACTCCTTGGGGAACACCGCATGTCTGTTTGAATTTATCCGTTGATATCTCGCCCGGTACACAGTAAACCTCCATGTCCAGCAAGAACTCAGTAATTCATACAATAAAATAGTCAGTCAGGCGAGCCTTTCTCTCTCGTCCTTTCTGCTGAAATTCGGTATTCTACAATATACTAGGCTTTACAGACATTTAACGTAACTAATGCTGCATACTGTTTCTGCCGCCGTGCTAGCTGGATTCTGCAGTGCTCTCGAAATCTGCGTGTGCACACCCACGAAAACTAATTTAACAGAGCTTAGTTCTATATATTAACAGTAAGAAATTCGGTTGCGGGAGCGTTAATTATTCTCTCAATTAATTTTACAAAATTGAATGTTAGCTGAATAGGGCAAAAGTTAACCCTTTGCTCTTATCTTTAAGCAGGAGGATTACTTTTGAAATACATCCCCCACTGGAGGAATTCAAGAGTTTTCTGTAGAGTAATTTACGGTATCGAATATCACAATGGGACTAATGATTGCAAGATACCGCAGAGTCATCAATATTTTCTCATGCTCAATGAGTTTTGAGATGGGGATAGGTCGTTCCAGACCACGGCATGCAAATCCTGTGTCAATGTTTTGGCAAACATGTAGCTCTTCTGGGTTTTCTTTCTAGTTTAAAGGGCTTCAGTGCCATGAGCACAGTGGTGAAAAACAAACGAGCCTGAAAGTCATTACCATCGCAAAATATTTATCCTCAACCACCCCGTGACTTCGTTTCTTGCACGTGTAGCGCATTCGCAATTGTTCACCCCACTCGCATGCATTGAAAACGAAAACTGGTTCGGAGTATTAAAGACACGCCGTATATAATTAAACACTACCACACACAAACAAAGCACTCAGATGTCTGTGAAATGGTGGAGAAATCCTAGAAGTAAACAAAATTCGTTGCCAACTGAATGAAGCATGTACAAGACTCTACCCCCTACGATACACCGGGAAAGTAATAAAAGTGGCGTGCGACGCTGGGCCGAGAAATTAAAGGAAACAAGCATTGCGGGAAGTGGGAAAGCCTATGTGCAAACGAACGTCTTCGAGAAGGAAAGTAAAGAGTAAATCAAAGAGGATACAGATGTGGGGGAAATGAAGCACTGACCCTCGGCCACGTTGAAAGCGGGCAGCTTTCAGCCGCACGGGCCATTAAGGCACGGCAATTATATTCCGTTGCAATATGCCACCCGTTTCAGAAGATCAGTTATCTTGTGAAAATACATGTCGCGGAATGGTGACGTACAAAACCAATGGGCCATTTTTCATACTCCTGGCATGCTTTCTTATTTGTTCTCTTGAGAAATGTCGCTGTCTGTGGATTGTGTACAAATTTATTTGAATCTGACTCTGCTGCGGTGAAAAATGCTTCTTGGATTTCCATTGTAGAAGAAGGAAGACAATATTTCCTACAGTCGGGATTTCGAGGGTACAAGTGTTCACTTTGCTAGCCTCCGTATCTGTACTCAGCAAGTTTGGTGTTTTAGAACTTGCGTACATGTTTATATTGTTATCCCCAAGGTTGAGCGGGACATTAGAGGTTCCTGACAGAGAAGGTTACTCTGTATGATTTTTCTAAATGTATTCATGAGTAATTGTGTTGCTCTAAAAGGGTGAATGGGGATATGAAGTAAATATAAAGCAGATTTTTCTTACAGTGCTTGCAGGTTCGATTCGGAAAATCATTGGGAAAATGGTGCCTTCTATATACAAAATTGGCAGATCCCACGTACAGTGGGAACCAATGATATGCAAAGAACGAATGAGGAAGGTTCATATGTCACTTTAATATCAGCACAACGTTACGAGGTGGAGGTAAATTGTGCCGTACGTAACTTCCATCTCATGATTGTCATATTTGATCGTTTCATTTACGTTTGTCATCCATTCCCGTAACTTGATACCAAATTTGGTATACTTGGAGCTAGCTAAACTGCCGCGAGCCTGCTGTGATTGTAGTGTGCAGTCATGTTGTATATAATAGGCCTATCATTACTATTATGTTGGACCTGTCATTTACATTCGTCGTTCATTCACGTCACATAATAGCAAATTTGGTGTATGTGGAGCTATTGTAACGGTTGCGAGCACACTATGAGCGCAGCATGTAGTCATGGTTTACATGACACGCATATCATAATTGTCATGTTTGGACAAGACATTTACCTTCGTGGTTTATTCACGTCACGTGATATGAAGTTTGGTAAATGTGGAGCTAGTGAAACGGCCGCCAGCGCATCATGAGCATGGTATGTTGTCATGTTATTATATGGCACGCGTCTCATCATTATCATGCTTGCAGCAGTCAATTATCTTCGTTATCAATTGCCGTCACGTAACACCAAATTTGGTATATGTAGAGCTAGCGAAACGGCCGCGAGCGCATCATGAACGGCCAAATAAACTCCGACGTAACGTTGACGATCGCACACGCTGGGCGCAGTGACGCTGCGCTAGCAAAACGGACGCCAGGTGCAACCGGCGCGACCAGCGTCCGTGCCGCATTTCGCGCCCATGACGTTACCCAGCTCTACCAAAACAACACTGCATCTGCATTTCCACGTGATGGAGGGACGCCGGGCGCGCTCAAACGCGCATGCGTCAAAGCAACCCAGCGTGGCGCGCGCCTGCAAGTATATGACAGGCAGATCGGCGCCTGGCGTGGCATCGCCCGCGTGACGCAACTAGATCAAGGGGCTTTAGACGCGACGAAACAAATGCTGGCGCGGACGCCTGCCGAGTGACGTCGAAGTGTATTGGCACCTTGAGTGTGGCATGCAGTCATGTTGTTACATGACAGGCAACTCATGAATATCATGTTTGCACCAGTCACACACCTTCGTCATCCATTCACGTCACGTGATACCAAATTTAGCATATGTGAAGCTAGCGAATCCGCCACAAGCGCATCATGAATGTGACATGTAGGCATGTTGTTACATGACACGCATGTCATGATTATCATGTTTAGACCTGTCCTCTACCGATGTCGTCCGTTCTTGTCACGTAATACCTAATTTAGTATAAGTGAAGCTAATGAAACGGCCGCGAGTGCATCATGAGCGTGGCATGTAGTCATGTTTTTACACCACCCACATGTCATGATTATAGTGTTTGCACCAGTGACATAAATTCGTCAATAAGACGGTAATTCGGGCCAGTTGGTTAGGATCCATCGTAAACTTATTTACAGCGCAACACCAGAAAACGCAGGCAGGGAAGGAGGAAAAGAGAAAGAAAAGACGGCGATGGCTTGCAGTATTCCTTTGCTCCTTCCCTGTCAGCGTTTTCTGGTGTTGCGCTGTAAATAATTTCATGACATGCCTTCGTCATGCATTCGCGTCACGTAATACTAAATTTGGTATATATCAAGTTAGCGAAACGACCGCGAGCGCATCATGAGCGTGGCATGTAGTCATGTTTTACTCTACACGCAACTCATTATTATGTGTGCACGATTCATGTAACTTCGTCTTCCATTCACGTCCCGTAACACCAAATTTGGTGTATGTGAAGCTAGCGAAACGACCGCGAGCGCACCATGAGAGTGGAGTGTAGTCATGGCTAGTCACAACATGAAAATCATGACATACATGTCATGATTTTCACATTAGAGTATGTCACCTATGTTCGCTGTGCAAGACCTTGAAATGAAAATCATGACATTCGTGACATACATGTCATCATTTTCATATTTTGATTAGTCACTTATGCTTGTCATACAGTCATGTTATGGCCTACCAATGTGCTATTGATACCATTATCGAAATGGCCAGGAGAGCTAAAAGCCATAAGTGCCTAGATAGATAGATAGATAGATAGATAGATAGATAGATAGATAGATAGATAGATAGATAGATAGATAGATAGATAGATAGATAGATAGATAGATAGATAGATAGATAGATAGATAGATAGATACGCTCAAAGTCGCGGAAGTTCGCTAAGAAATGCTTCGCATTCAAAAAGTAATTTTCAAAACGGTTCAAGTATCATAATTCTGCCTCCTAGACGTCTTGACAATCATTGCTCTCGAATACATGCGACAAAATATGAATACGGCAGAAATTGTCTACATTTTGTTGGCGTTCTTTATATAACACGTTCCACGGTTTTGTGTTTGCCGTCTTCCCTGCATGGTCACTAACGCTACTTAACCTTTCTGCGAAAGAAAAAAGAAGGAAAAAAGGAGGAATGAGGGGCAGGGACGCCAATTTTGCATCACTGGTATACGCTGCCCTGCACAGGGGCGTACTGCTGGGGTGGATTGAGAATATATAAAACAGAAACGCGCACACACATAACAGCATAGCGCAGTGAGGCTGTCTTGGGTGGCATATGGCATCACACTCTCTACCGCTCGTGCAAGTTTGTTGTCCTTGGGAATTTCAGCAAACAAGCTGCAAATGGTTATCGGAGAAACAAATATTTGTGCGTTCTATGTGCGCAAATTGGACAATTCACACTACTCTCTAATGGGCCACAAAATAAGTTAAGTAAATGAAGAGCGCAAGCACTATTGAATGTTTGTGGACACACGTAAGCAATACGTGAAAAATGCTTTGATGAACGGTGAAGATTAACGCAGTGATAAATACCAACGGCACATGAAACCGGAAATGATTTCTTTTGTGATTCTTCCAAGTGCAGTTAAGATTTCCCTTTTCTTACTGCTAACCTTGAGGAGACAGGTTACGACACAGATAACATTATTGTATAAGCAAGTGTGCTGTTTGTTAT
Organism: Rhipicephalus microplus; assembly: GCF_013339725.1. Taxonomy (NCBI): domain Eukaryota; kingdom Metazoa; phylum Arthropoda; class Arachnida; order Ixodida; family Ixodidae; genus Rhipicephalus; species Rhipicephalus microplus. The sequence goes on from NW_023613763.1 coordinate 6,076, forward strand.
TTTTACCGAGTAACTCAAAAGAAAACATGCACAACACCATCTTCCGAGGCTGTATAGCTGATGCTTCCACAACCCTCACCGTCTTATGAACCTTGAACTTTGGCCGATGGATAAGGGATCAGAGCATTGCATTGTGTGTGATTGCTAAAAACTTCAAGCTCCCGTTACTAGGGTGCAAATTAGGAAATACTTTTTTCGTCGTTAGCTAAACACATATGACTTGCATTTAACTACCTTTTACCTTCATAGAAATCAGTTTCAGATTTTTTTCGTATCACAATATCCAATTAACATGAATTGAGAAACGATTCCCTTCACCTATGCGCAATGGTGCACTCACTCTACAACGATGTAATCTCTATAGCCTCAATGATGAGCCTCTGCGAGAAAATATTGTTCCGTTGAATGAATGCTCAGCATTTCCAGGAGGCATTGGTAAACCGATTTCTTGTGCTTCCTGCAAAGACGTTATTGGCTGTGAGATTTTGAAGACTTGGAACCCGCTACATAAACCGTGTACAGTTCAGGGACTGTACAGTTCAGGATGATAGGATAAGATCGAGTTAAGCCAACACTCTAACATGGCCATTAAAGCTTTGCGAAGTACACATTTGTTATGCACATAATATAAAGAAAGTTAACTATATCCGTCAAAACCCTTATCTCCTTGTCAGTGCTTTATGTCAATCACAAAGCTTTTGCATTTTCTTTCAATTGCACTTTTCTAGTTAAGGGTAGTCAGACATTCTAAAGAGTGGCTAACCTCCTTATCTTCCACTTGTTGCTTCTATTCTTTTCTTGACAATATAGGAACTAGAGAATTTAAGAAGAAATATTTCCCACACAGAATCTTTCCGAGAGCCTAGACTAGTTCCTAAAGAGATCTCAAGTCTTTTACTTGCACGTAATTAGAGGCACTTAACTGACAGACACATAATAAAAGCTCATCATTAGGAACTCAAAGGCGCCTAAGAAGGAAAAGAAGGTGTTTATTGAGAAGAAGGGGGAGAGGTCGGCCTAGAAAGCGGTTTTCTAGTTTGCTATTTTTCATGGGGTAAGGCATAAACTTTCTCACAATAACACCGAGAAGAAAATGTGGCGACACCACCTAACCGAGTTTCTTTAGGGGGTTGGAGTGCTGGAAATGATGGTTTATGCGTCTGCGAGGATTGTGTTGGCTGGTGTTGAGTGAGGATTTGGCTTAAAAGTTAATACGTCTGCGCAAATAAAGCTTTTCTAAAACAAAACGTTTAAAACTGGATCTCATCCATGCGTACTCTATTCTAAAATAAAAGTCCACTTACCTTGATGGCATGACAAAATGGCGTAAAAAAATGATCAACAGACGACATAATGTGGCAGAGAGAACGCTCGCTCTGTCGTTTGCCTGCCACGTTTAGCGCCGTTTGTTACTTCTTACGTTTCGTAAAATTGTACACGCACACACAGAAGGTTCAAGTCTTAAATAAAATATCTTTCTGTGCAATGACAAAAATAAATATTTTATTACTTGCTCTTTTAGAAAAAAATCCAACATATTAATGTGAAGCCCGACGCGTTTTCGAGGTACACAAATCCGAGTCAAGTTCGACGTTCACATATCATGGCATTGCCTTGCATCTTGCAGCTCACTAGGGCCAGATTTCCCCATAGGAAAAGGGAAAGAAAGAGAAAAAGGAGGGCAGGGTGAGGGTTGTGCTATTGAAAGGCACGTATTACCCGTAAACATGCACTCTCTTCAGAAGGGCCAATATATAGCCCCTAAAGTGTTGCGAACATGTGGGGCAGTACCATACGTTGAAGAGAGGAACGAATTCATCCGTGCAACATTAATCCCACCGTTACAGAACTATAACCCATCTTCAAAGCAGCGCTTACGACACGCTATAGAGAACAAACCATAGCGATATGAAAAGCCACACATCTGCTATACAGGCAGAGAAACACATGGATTAAGTACTGTTCATAAACATTACTGTGAATATTTCAGGGAATATTAACGCACTGAGCTGTCCAGTAAGCATGAACATTAATGTGACTTACGTGAGCAAGCTAAACATAGCCTAGCACCGGTTTCGCAGCTAAGCATGATCGCAACACCTCTGCGATTATTTAGCGCTTAGGGTGGTGCAGTTTAACTTTATGGCTAAAAAAAGAATATGAGATCCGACAGTGCATCATTGCCGAATACAAACATTGCAGGTAGGCTCATGAGACAAACTGCTACAAGGGACAAGGGAATCAACATATGCCCAAGCCAGAGGCCCGTAGAAACGATGCCACGAGCTGTTATTCTTTCTTCTTTTTTGCCTCCGGGAGGCCGTAGAGAACTTGCAGACCAGGTCGTTGGCGCCGCTTTGCAACACCCTGTTCCGTCTGGCGCCTGTCCTGCCACCGCGGCCGTCCACGTTTTATTGTGACTTGTTCCCGGGCGCCTGCTGTATAGTTCATTACGGGGGCGTGTCCTTGCGGGGCGATGGTTGTTTTCTTCCGTGGACCCTCATGCGCAGGCTCGCAACTCACGGAACAATGGCCCGCAGATACCACTGCCCTTTCTGCCGGTACTTAGCGTTTCGACCGAAGCCTGTTGTATATTTCTCTCTCACTATCCTTTGCAGTGAATCTGTCCTGTCTCGCAACAGTCATGTGTTGGGAACACTACGTGGTGAAAATGGCAGCCATGTGTCACACCAGCTGACAGGAGCTGCCCAGCTCATAAAATTATGTGTTCGGAATATGTTTCCGCAATGAATAGAGCTATACTTGTACAGCCGCCCATAGATACGCCACAGCGTTGAAGTAGAGAGTGCTTGGGCAAAAGTGAAAGGTATCAGATATGAAATGAAAGATAATAAATCAACGAAAACACGCTTGGATCGACTCTCTATGCAGACTCTGCAAAAAGCCGGTTCATCTGGCTGTAAATGACCAAAAAATTCTTCAGGCACGCTAGCATGCATGGTTTGGGTAATCTCACATAGTCGCCTTCAGCTAATAATGACAGCTTGCCAAGGGGTGTTTTCAGGGCATCAACGAGAAGAGGGAGGTGTATGAGATGAGTATCTTACGAGACGAATGGGAGATGAGGACGACGACGGGGCATCATTGCGTGCTCAGTTTGTCAGCGCGGTAGCTACGGCAAGTTTCAAAGAGGAAATATTAGAGAGGCATCTTTTTGTGTGCACCGGTGTTCGCATTTTGAATGCTGTATTTTGTGCTTATATTCTATGTAGCCTCGGTAGTACGTGTAGGTTTCCGCGGAAATGTCACTTCACTCTTTCGAAATTTCTGTATGTTCCGCCGTTGCAGTGAGCCCCGTTTTCTGCAAGTTTGTCTCCACCTCCAGTATACGTTTATGATTGGGATTGTACTTGATCAGCAGATATTTTCTACGTGTCCAATTCTCTCCTCCGGAGCAGCCCGCGCCGTAATGGTTTAGATGCCAAAGAGATTTGCCATCTTTTGCCTTCAGGTACAAACCAAAATCCTATTGACCGGGAAACTTTTCGTCTAGAATACTCTAACACGTGTATTTTTCACGCGCAAAGCTAAAATTACTTGGTGCAAACGAGTGTGTACGTGCATATTTGTGTTGATGAATGCGTCGGCGTTCACTAGAGACACCTTCGATCAACCTCGCCCTATGATCTTCTTGCGAATGACGTCAACAACAACAACAACAACGAAAGAACGGCACCGGGAGCAATGTACTTGCCACAAAGAAGGTACACCGCATCGCTATTGGACGGAATCAGCCACTGCATATCCCTAATAAACCGTGGATAGAAAACAAGAATGAAGAAAAGGTATGAGATGAATGCGGAAAAGCTTGGCGCGCGTCAAGCCTGTGGTAAGCATCTCCGCTGGGCGCCTCCGCCTTCCATTGGTAAGGTGAGCGCTGAACCTTCTTCGTCTTGTCACACGTCGGCTATACAGGCCGAAAAACACATCGATCAAGTACTGTTCATAAACATTACTGTGAATATCTCAGGGCACATTGACGCACTAAGCTGTCGAGTGAGCATGCACATTAATGTGACTTACGTGAGGAAGCATAAACACAGCCTAGCGACGGTTTCGCTGCTAAGCATGGTCGCAACGTCTCTCCGATTATTTAGCGCTTAGAGAGGTGCAGTTCATATTTATGACTAAAAACAAAAAAAAAATGAGATCCGACAGTGCATCATTGCCGAATACAAACATTTCAGGTAGGCTCATGAGACAAACTGCAACAAGGGACAAGGGAATCCACATATGGCCAAGCCAGAGGCCCATAGAACCGATGCAGTGAGCTGTCTTTCTTTCTTCTTTTTTGCCTCCGGGAGGCTGTACAGCACTTGCAGACCAGGTCGTTGGCGCCGCTTTGCAACACCCTGTTCCGTCTGGCGCCTGTCTCCCACCGCGGCCGTCCACGTTTTATTGTGACTTGTTCCCGGGCGCCTGCTGTATAGTTCATTACGGGGGCGTGTCCTTGTGGGGCGATGGTTGTTTTCTTCCGCGGACCCTGATGCGCAGGCTCGCAACTGACGGAACAATGCCCCGAAGGTACCGCTGCCCTTTCTGACGGTACTTATCGTTTCGACACAAGTCTGTTGTATATTTCTCTCTCACTATTCTTTGCAGTGAATCTGTCCTGTCTCACAAGAGCCGTGTGTTGAAAACACTACGTGGTAAGAACGGCAGCCATGTGTCACACCAGCTGACAGGAGCTGCCCAGCTCATAAAATTATGTGTTCGGAATATGTACCTTAATGAATAGAGCTATACTCGTACAGCCACCCATAGATACACCACAGCATTGAAGTAGAGAGTGCTTGGGCAGAAGTGAAAGGTAACAGATATGAAATGAAAGATAATAAATCGACGAAAACACGCTTGGATCGACTCTCTATGCAGACTCTGCAAAAAGCCGGTTCATCTGGCTGTAAATGACCAGGAAAGTCTTCAGGCGCGCCAGCATGCATGGTTTCGTTAATCTCACTGAGCCTCCTTCAGCTAACGATGTCAGCTTGCCGAGGGGTGTTTTCAGGGCATCACCGAGAAAAGGGAGGTGTATGAGATGAGTATCTTACGAGACGAATGGGAGATGAGGACGACGACGGGGCATAATTGCGTGCTCAGTTTGTCAGCGCGGTAGCTACGGCAAGTTTCAAAGAGGAAATATTAGAGAGGCATCTTTTTGTGCGCACCGCTGTTCGCATTTTGAATGATGTATTGTGCGCTTATATTCTATGTAGCCTCAGTAATACGTGTAGGTTTCAGTGGAAATGTCACTGCACTCTTTCGAAATCTCTGTATATTCCGCCGTTGCAGTGAGTCCGGTTTTCGGCAAGTTTGTCTCTCACTCCTGTATACGTTTATAATTGGGATTGTCCTTGATCAGCAGATCTTTTCTACGTATCCAATTCTCTTTGCCGGAGCAGCCCGTACCGTAATGGTTTAGATTCCAAAGAAATTTGTGATCTTTTGCCTTCAGGTACAAACCGAAATCCGATTGATTGGGAAATTTTTCGTTTAGAGTACTCTAACACGTGTATTTTTCACGCGCAAAGCTAAAATAACTTGGTGCAAACGAGTGTGTACGTGCGTATTTGTGTTAATGAATGCGTCGGCGTTCACTAGAGACACCTTCGATCAACCTCGCCCTATGATCTTCTTGCGAATGACGTGAACAACAACAACAACAACAACAACAACAAAAGAACGGCACCGGGAGCAATGTACTTGCCACAAAGAAGCTACACCGCATCGCTATTGGACGGAATCAGCCACTGCATATCCCTAATAAACCGTGGATAGAAAACAAGAATGAAGAAAGGTATGAGATGAATGCGGAAAAGCTTGGCGCGCGTCAAGCCTGTGGTAATGCATCTCCGCTGGGCGCCTCCGCCTTCCATTGGTAAGGTGAGCGCTGAACCTTCTTCGTCTTGTCACAACATAGAGCGGTCTTCCGTCACTCCACGGATCCTATACAAAAGACAGCCGCGTAGATGTACGTTTTATATGGTTTGTTGTTATTCATTTGCATATTCAGGTGAACCTTACCTTAACCTTCGACTTGCAGGGAAAACAGTTTTTCCTGCCTTGGGGGCCTGAAGGTGTTAAACGCGTTCTTTTCAATCATATTTTCGTTGATTGAAGAGGCACTCGTTTGAGAGAAGTTAATGTTTCAGAGTTGCCCTGATACTTCCTGTATCTTTAGCTGATGCTATTCGTTGTGGTGTTTTTGTACTTGAATCTCTTGCTCCTGCATGCGACAGTGACTCAAACGTTGTCACACACAAGTCAGTGCCGCAAAACCGTTATGAACCAGGGTCCCTAATTGTAAGCAATTCCGAACAGTGCTCATCGTTAGCGCGTAGCATTGTGATTCCAGGTTGCACAGACCATACAATGCCAATTTTCAATACAGCGCCAATGTTTAGTATGATATTGATCAATACAGCTTCCCATAAAATCTTCTTGTGGGAAGCTATACTATTCGAACACACTGCTTATTAATCCGCCTATCTGCGGCTGCCCACCGTTGTGGCCGCAGAGGCTTGGTTCTCGGTTACTGACACGAAATGTTTTGGGTTTGATCTCGGTTAAGTTGGTCGCAATTCGGTGGTGGCAAAGGGCTAGAACCAATGTATTGATTTAGCTTTAGGTGAACGCCAAAAGAGTTTATGGTGGATGAAGTTACTGAAACCCTCCTCTGCGGCATGCTTCATAATGATATCGCTGTTTCGGAGAGTAAAACCCGAAATTCCTTGCAGTTGACTCGAAGTCGCGGGTTCGATCGCGGCCACAGGAATGCGCATTTTGATGGTGGCAAGGTGCGGCAGGCCCTGTTCAGCACGATCAGGGCCGTATCCAGAATTTTTTTTTTTCGGTATGAGGCTGGGAGAGCAAGGCTGAGCTCCCCTTATGAATTTGTTTATGCGTATGTTTGTGTATGCGTGTTACCACTTAAAAAGTTGAATATTTTTCAGACGATTTCGAATTCCTCTTCCTACGGTATAAGGGATGCCAGATAGTCGAGTTTTCCGGAGCCGCGCGTTACGGTGAGCGTCATCTCAGTTTCGTAGTTTTATTTATTTATTTATTTATTTATTTATTTATTTATTTATTTATTTATTTATTTATTTATTTATTTATTTGTACAATACTGCGAACCTTGAGAGGTCCAAGCAGGAGAGGGATGTACACATCCAGAAGCTATGCGTACGGATGCAAGATCGACACATGATTGTGAGGGTACATAATCAACAGGTAAGTATACAATCATTATACATTGGATGACAGCAAGGGTGAACACTCTGGCAAAACATTCCAATCGGAAACAGTTCTGGGAAAAAATGAATATTTGTATTGGTCTGTACGGGCAAAGAACGGTGTAATACTTCGGCTATGTTTGTGACGAGACGCTCGACTAGGGTTATTAGCTATGTAATCTTGTGACTGGATTCCCAATTTATTAAAATATAGCTGGTGTAGAAAGTTTAGACGGGCACTTTTACGTCGGTTGGCCAATGGCTCCAGGTGTGCGAGCTCCAACATAGCTGAAGGGGAGTCGCGACGTCTAAAACGTTTATAAATAAAGCGAGCTGCCAATCTCTGAATTTTTTCAAGCTTTTCTTTATTAGTGATAGTATGGGGGTCCCATACAATGCTTCCGTATTCCAGGGTGGGTCTTACAATGGTTTTGTATGCAATGAGTCTAAGCGACGAGGGGGCATCACCTAATTTATGCTTCAGAAATCCTAACTTCTTTCTCGCGGAGGAACATATGTTACTTATATGTGTTGACCAGTTAAGTCTGGACGTCAAGGTTAACCCCAGGTACTTATGTTCCTCCACTTGTTTAATCTGATAATTGCCAAGGCTATACATGAAGTGAGATTTATTCTTATTGGAGATGCACATGTGAACTGTCTTGTCGAGATTTATAAGCATATCCCATTTATTGCACCATTCTGTTATTGCATGCAAAGCATGGTTAAGAACGTGCTGGTCAGCGGCAGACACTATGTGGCTAAATATGATGCAATCGTCTGCAAACAGCTTAAGGCGTAGAGGGGGCTTTAAGATTTGGCCAAGATCATTAATATAAATGGTAAATAGAACCGGTGCCAAGACCGAACCCTGTGGGACGCCAGAGAAAACATCAAGAAAACTAGAACAGGCACCGTCAATTTCAACATACTGTTTGCGGCCAGTTAGGTATGAAATGACCCAATTGACGACTTGTGATGGAATGCCTAAGTTTTTCATTTTTGTTATTAGTTTCGAGTGTGGAACTCTATCGAACGCTTTCGAGAAGTCTATTAGAGCTGCGTCAATCTGTCCGCCCTCGTCAAGTACCTGTGCCATCTCATGGACAATAACTACTAATTGAGTTGCAGTTGAAAAACCTCTTCGAAAACCGTGCTGTACGTTAGTAAGAAGATTATTGTTGTCAAGAAAATCATTTAGGTGTTTAGCAATTACGTGTTCGAAAACTTTACAAACTGTGCAAGTGAGAGATATGGGTTGGTAATTACAATAACCGGTGACAGAGCCTTTTTTAAAAATTGGTTTCACTCGGGCAACCAACCATTCAAGTGGGAGGCAAGAAGTTTCAAGAGACTTAGAATACAACTGTACTAAGAATCTAGCTAGGAGCTCTGCATATCTTATGAGAAATGCGGTGGGAATGTTATCAGGTCCTGCGGATTTTTTAGGGTCTAATCGTAAGAGCAGCTCAGTAACACCATCGACAGTAATATGGATATATTGGTTGCTATCGTTGACGTAAGGCGTATTACCCAGCGTGGCTGGCCTTAAGAATACGCTCTGGAAATAGGAATTAAACGTTTCAGCAATTTCTTTTTTATCTGTAACAATGCGAGCACCAACAGCTATTTGATCTACGCTTCTTGAGTCCTTGTTTGATAAAAATTGCCAGAATTTTTGAGGGGATTCGGTAGCAAAGCGCCCAAGGGTGGTTGAATAGAAGCGCTCTTTAGCTCCTCGTAGTTTAGATTTCAACTTAGAACTTAGCTTAAAAAGGAGGGCGGCATCCCTGTTCTTCCTTTTTCGGTACCGTTTTAGTTTACGTTTTAAATGTATAATTTCTCTGGTTATCCAAGGATTGGCTTTGTTGATTTTTTTCATTTTATCTGGAATAAACTTATTGATGCAATAATTGCAGCATGACTTAAACTTTGCCCATAAGACGTTAACATCGTCATCATGAAATGTCAGTAATGCTTCTTCTAAATGGTGGGCAATGTTTGGGTTATCTGCTGCATTGTAGTCTTTTACTTTTACAAATTTAGCGTTGTTTAACTTGATTCGGTTTGGAAGCTTGCAGGAAAAATATACGAGCTTGTGGTCCGAGATTCCTTCGTGAATTTCTGTGGTATGATCAGTAAAGCTGGCTGAACACAAAATTAAATCTAGAATGGAGGAAGCAGTGCTAGTCACCCGTGTTGGATATAGTACTGTCTGTGTAAGGTTGTAAGCTAATAAAGTATCTAGAAGGATTTCGGAGTTCTTTGTATCAGTGCCCCCTGATGACATCGAGCACCAATCTATGTGCGGTAAGTTGAAATCTCCCGCAGCAATAATGTTCTGATCCTTATACACTGCCAAATGATCATACAGTTCAAGTAAAAATTTACAGGGAGCTCCCGGCGGCCTATAAATTCCCGCAATAACAATATGGTTTCCTGAAATATTTATTTTACAAAAGACACTTTCGTGGTCAGGGTTAACAGCAGGCAGTGAAACAGATGAAAGGCCCGCCTTCACAAGAATTGCCACACCACCTCCTCGTGTAAGTCTATCTTTGCGATAGCACGTATATGAAGACGGAATCACGTCTCAATCAATAGTTCTGGTGCGTAAACCAGACCCGATCATTTTTAAACGCCTAAAATTGTTACGATCCCGAGTTTGCGTCAACGTTACATTCGCTTATTTACATAGCGAAAAAACGCCACGCATGTCTAGCCTGAGCGGCGCCGCTAGCAATGTACCACGAGCCGGCGGCGCAATCCACGTGGGGATGATGCGCGGCGGTGACGTTGCGAGGCAACGCAACCGCGCCAAGCCACGCAGCAGCACAGGGCGAGACATTTAACTGCGCCTCAAGAGTGTGCAGTGAGCGCGTGGCTCCCTCACGAGGCGCGTGCGCAGCTGTCAGTTCGCACGAGGCCATCCTTGTTTGGAGCCCGAACACGTGGCTTGGTTGCCACGCTCTTTCGACGAGCGATGCGCGCAATCATCGCTTCCTGCTCCGCTTGAAAGACGAAAAAAAAGAAAGAGCGGAAGCCTTGACGCTGGAATGAAAAAGAAAACAAGGAAAAAGAGTGTAGTAAAAGAGTACTGCTTTGTTGACAGTTTTGTGCAGTCTTCATGTTTGGGATTACTGCAGCTGCAGGGAACTTTGTTGTGAACGAGAGCGCTTCCGAGGAGTTGGAAATGGCGCTTCCGTTACCAGAACGAGGGTTCGTCGGCTTAGTCTACCGTTATCAAACACCAACAAGCAAAGACTGCCACCAGTCAACACCCCCCCCCCCCAAAAAAAAAACAAAGAAAAAAAAGCAGCGATATAAGCACCCAAAATATCCCTGATTTTTCGGTGTGCCTATATTATATAATTGTTGGGTTTTTACCGTCCCATAACCACCATGTGATTATGAGAGGCATCGTTGTGGAGGGCTTCGGAAATTTCGACCAGCTAGGGTTCTTTAGCATGCACCTAAATCTAAGCTCGACAGGCCTCAAGAATTTGTGCTCTTTAATGAAATTGTGGCCGCCGAAGCCGGGACTTCATCCCGTGACCTGCGGGTCAGCAGCCATGTGCTTTAGCCACTAGACCACTGCAGTTGGCTCTGTGTTTGTGTGTATTTGAGCAGCAATGGTAGCGCAAAGTAACGAGACACTAGAGCAGCGTGGAGACACACACGCAGTAGTTTTTGTGGCGTAGTGCATTGGCGGGCAGTTGAAAAAGCGGTAGTGCTGCAGGTCGTCAGTTCGAATTCACATTTGTAGAGCTGTGTGTGTGCGTCTCCTGTTCACCTTGTGTCTCGTTACCTCGCGCAACCATTGTTATTTAGATATGCCATACCAACAACCTCGCCTTGCAATTTTAGTTTGTTCTAAGCACTTTCTCTCAGACAATCTGCGAGGTGAAATTTCCTGAATCGTGTCTTAAAGAGTACTGAAGTGTGAAATCCCTGTACGAGTTCTCCAGATTGTTGAAATTGCTGTAGATATATACAGGAGAATTGTGAAGAGCAATGTTTTTGCATCAGGTGGTAAGAATTAGTCTGGAGAGCCCCACTGCGTCGCGCCTCGTTACTACGTAATTCCACGAGAAGTGAAACCCCAGAAATGAACTCTTATTAGTGTCCGTGGCTGATGCTAACACTTCGTTCTTACTGCCAACTGGGCATAAACAATGAGCACGTTCTGGACGAGAGAAACAGAACAAGAAAAATAAAGTTTTCATTCAGTTCCACTCCCTCCCTTTCAAAGTAAGGAACTTCACTGCTTAAGTGCATAAAAATAGTAGTCATTTGACTAAGCGGGAAACCCACCAAAGTGGTGACAGTAGAGCCCATTTAGTATTTTAGTTTCGCCTCGCCGCAGTCACCTGTATTGGCTAAGGCACTCGGCTGCTGACTAACTAACTAACTAACTAACTAACTAACTAACTAACTAACTAACTAACTAACTAACTAACTAACTAACTAACTAACTAACTAACTAACTAACTAACTAACTAACTAACTAACTAACTAACTAACTAACTAACTAAATAACTAACTAACTAACTAAATAAATAAATAAATAAATAAATCATTATTAGACAGTCGACAAACCAACAACATGTCGGCTACTGCAGCAGTTGCGGTTTTCGAAGTAACTATCAGGATGACGTTCTCAACAAAAATTTGACTTATAAAAGCACAAAAGAGAATTCTCAGTAATCCTGTTGTTTTTCCTGGCACGTGGAGAAACTGCGGATGTGCTTGCTATAATTGCTATTATGAGAAAAAGAAATTCTTTACGTGCACCCCCCGTTCTTCTATGCACATAGGCGCGTGTTTCAGCACGTGCTCTCGGTTGCGTCTGACGGCGCACATGTTTACTGCTGCATGGCTTTCTGCATAAGGCCGGTGGCCTGGCTTTTTGAGAGCGGCTCGTGCACACAGAAATACATCGACGTGTGATACGCCCCTTTTGTTAGGCATGTAAGGGTGAGGCGTTAGGTAAGGCACGCAGAGCGAGTCTTACCTAACGTAACCAAGCTGGCAAGAAAGGGCATCGTGTATGTAAGACCTACTGCATCTACTCAGTCATCATCTTACATCACATGTAAGGACAATTCATAGCTGGTCGGTTGACGATGTCAAGCTGAACGTAGCGACAAATAATAAACTAAAAGATAGTACTAAAAAGAACTAAAATGAAGAACGTAGTTTCATTAAATAGCAGCTATTTTGTGCTGAAACAGCCCAGCTTGTCATATTTATCGAATGAGTGTATCCAGTCACTTTTTTTTTTCTAATCGTGCATTAGGCGTACAAATAATTGTAGCTGTTGGTGTTTAATGTCACAAAATCACGACATGACATTGAGAAACGACGCGGTAGAGGGCTCCGGAAATATCGACCAGCTGAGGTTCTCTACAGTGAACCTAAATTTAGGTTCTTGGGCCTCAACCATTTGCGCCTCCACCGAAGATCTGGCCTCCACGGCCGGGATGTGAAACCGCAACCTGTGGGTCAGCAATCCATCGCCAAAACCATGAGACCACCACGGCGGGTGACGTACCAGACTTAGCGTGCGCTTTACGGAATGTGAAACTTCACAGCGAAAAAGAAAAAAAAGAAGACTCACAGGCACAAGCAGAAACTTAGCGCGATAAGTAGGCCACCTTGCTCAGCCTGGATATTGACTGCCATAAACGGCTAACGTATCGGGCCATTAGAAGTCAGGTAAATCCAGGAGTACGCCCGAACCAGACCCTGCCCATACATTTAATTTCGTAATAAACAAAGTTATCTTACTATCTGCGCACAGCACCATGAAGGACCATGAGAGTGGTAGACAAAAACAAGGTTCATTTTCAGATTGAGAAAAGTGGACAGATTTATAGCAAGTCGAGATATGCCGACACTTTCGCAGGCTGTGGTTTAACCGATATAATCAAATCTTATCACAAATACTGGCAATTAGCGATTAAAACCGGGAGCGGAGTCTGTTCTTTCAAAGTGCTCTCGGAGGCAGAGGTGACGCGGCTGATCAATTAAGTTTCAAGTTTTGTATCTGTGTTCCTCTTGAGAGGTGATTCCCTTCATTTTGACAAATGATGCGCTATGCGCTGACCCTGATGCCGTACGAGCCTCGAAGTTCAATGTCAGAAGGGAGGGGGGGGGTGATGTTGCGTACCCCTGATGTCCCTTCAAGCATTCTAACCTCTCGGCACGACCTGCTCTTCTCACGATTTTCTTCCCAACTTTAATCCCTCTTAGTTATCTATACCGAGCATTTGTATTCTTGTCGTCTGTATCTGCCAGCGACAGATATTCACTCTCAGTAAAAATAGGAATAAGCAATCCACTTTTGCGAAAGAGCCAGTGCAGCAGATTAGCACCAAGAAGACTAGAAATCTTTGACTGAAGTGGTTATAAGATGGAAAAGAAGAGGAAAGTGAGCCCCGCAACGGTCTGCATCAGGGTGCGAGACCTCAACAGTAGCTCACAGGGCATGGGGGTGAGGAGGGATCAAAAAGATAGGATTAAAGGTATAGAGAGAGAGAGATAGATACGCTGGGACAGCGAGCGCGGACATGTCGAGGGATAGGAGAGATAGGAAAGATGGAAACACGGTCACAGGAGTCCGAGGATGGGGCACCACTTGCGAGAGCTCTTGTCGGCGTCAGGAGATGGCGAAGGGCAAGTCCAGTAGGTCAGAGCTACGCTGTCGTCAAAGATCGGCGTCAGGAGATGACGTAGGGCCAACCCAGTCGGTAGAGCTACGCTGTCGTCAGAGATCGCGAGGGCACAACAGGTCGGCACGGAATCCAGTGAGAGAGTCAAATCTTAGGCTGGAAATGCCATGCCGGTGCACCTCGGAGCAACAGTGGCTTGGATGCTCAGCTGCTGACCCGGAGGTCACGGGTTCGATCCCGGCCGTGGCGGTTGCGTATCCGTGGAAGCAAAATGTTATAGGCCCGTCGATTCGCGATGTCAGTGCACTTTAAAAAAAAAGCAGATGGTCCAAATTTACGGAGCCTTCCACTACAGCGTCTGTCATAATCATATCATGGTTTTGGAACGTAAAATACCATATAGTAATATTATTATTATTATTAGAATTGTTATACCGGTATGCGTTGCACGTCTATGAAAATTCGAGAATCAGCTCGAGCGAAGCTTGGCGATGCTTATACCAAAATACGCGAACACAAAGCATCACACGCGGCCCTTGCAGGAAGAGGTCAGCGTAAAATTGAAGAGGAAGAGAAACTTCTGGTCTCGTGCAAACAAAAACAATGCATGCAATGTTATTTTCGACGTTTTAACAAAAAATCATCGCACGGTGGTCAGTTTTACGTAAAAGTATATACGCAAGGCTTTTATGCGTCTCAGTGCTTAACAGAAGGCATGGCATAAAGCTGGACAGAAAGTACTAAAACAGAAAGTTTCTATTTTGTATAAGTGCAGAGGAAGCACGTATATTTCTGTCTACCCAGACAAAAATTCTATACCTTTCTGCTCGAACATGACCACACGGTAATTGAATGGCAAACGCATAGCGCTCCATCATTTCTCTGTAAGTAATCAATGGTCTGTACCAACTTTTATGAAGCCCAATTTGTTATGAAAATCTTGATCTATATAGGAATCAGTCATTTGAATTTTACTTTATTATTAATCGCTTTAAATAAAGCATGTGTGCTTACTAAACGAAACACTGCTTACACTTGACTGGTTCAAAAAGTTCTTAATTTAGCAAATGATATCAAGAGCACGTCTCTCTTCTGCAGCGTTACTCTCCAGCTGTCTGCCTCCGAGGTGGCTTTTACGATGACCGATCTGTGCGTAACATTCAAAGTTTCACACCTACAAAGTAAATATAACGAAAGTTAATGCAAAATCTGAAAATGAGCTTGCACTGATAAAAACAGAAAATTGTGTTCAGTTTAGCATTGAATTTTTGGAATTGATGTGTCTATATGCTATGAAGTAAGAAGTAAAAACAGCAAGAGAAAACATGTAAGTATGAAAAGTGAACAAAAGTACAGTGCTGCGTTCTAATCACTATTTTTACTAAAGTGGCTACGTTTATCTTTAGAGCAGCCTTATCACAAAGAGAAAAGTGATCAGTGAACCCAACGGACAGTTACGCCAGCGAAACCATAGGTGGCAATAATGGTTGTTGTGACATAAACTGAAATGAGGTAAACTGAACGAACAAGCGCTGTTTGCATCGGTGATATCTGCACCCAGAAACTACGAATTACGCAATCGATGCTCTACCAATGATGATCTACCTCTACGAGGATGCTCTCCCTCTACGATAGTGGGCGCTGCCTCATCAACCTATTGCTCAGTATTTATGTTGGGTGTTAATTGTACCAATGGAAACAGGGCTTGTTTGTCCTCTTCGTTTTATTTCAATTTACTTCATTTTATATGCAACAGTTAAAAACAGTAAGTAATGTTTATTCGATTTACTTTGCTAAAATATCTGTTGGATTCACTAAGCACCACCAAGACTGTAAAAATAAGTTACAGTGAATAAAAGCATGGAGAAATACAAAATGCAGCACACCGTCATAATATGTTTAATTTTTTTCCAGCGCATAAGCACCTTTCTCACTACGCAGTGGTTTCCCTACATTCTGGCAAGTATTGTCACTCTGAATGACAATACTCACGCAGCGGAGCACAACGCAAATCATTCGATGAATCGCAAGCACGCTTCAACACAGCAAGGAGAGCCACTAGTGATAGCATGGCTGGGAGTCGGCTCCAAACATACTCAGAATTCGTCGACGTCATTGTTACTAACGTATCGTCACTCAGCATGGTATTTGTAGGATGTATCACACCGAACAAAAAGCACTAGTGTCGATGTCGCAGGGCAGTCTCTTTTTCGTTTTTTTCGCCTTAGCTTTTATACAATGTTTGTTGTCGAAATACAATGACTTCCACGCTACGGATGCCATTCAGATTTGTCCAGGAAGACCCATGCATACCAAGTGATCGAATGAAAGGCACATCTCGATCTCGAAGTTTGATATCAATACTCTTTTAATTCTAGCTGAACAAAAGCGTTCAGGCTAGGGCGACAAGCTTAGCGCCAATACTTTCTTGTAACTTCTTAAGCAGGCAACCAGAATCCCTTTGCGACATGGTGGGCACATGTGCCTTTCTTCGTTTTACGAACGGTTGGAGGGCGTCTCCAATTTATTTTTGCTTTCAAGCACCCATCCAAACTTGTGGTACGCTACCAAACAGGAGCCGTCGAGCGCTTGTGGAAATGTCAAGTTACTGAATGGCTTCGCGGATACTGTCGCTCATGGTGGAGGCAGAAAATGGTATGCCTTGCGTCTGAATTGCATGATTTTGTGAGGCTTTGCTGAAACTTGCTGCAAGCAGACCGCGTAAGTGTTGCCGTTTCAAGTAAGTATATATACGCCGCGGAACGCGAACGGTGGGGGGTCTGACAGGGTGACCACCTTACTGAGCAACACTCTTGCAAGCTTGTGATGGCAAAGATTTCAAAAGGCAGTATAAGTTTACGGTAAATCCGAGGAGTAGCTTACATAGTAGTCTTACAGAATTACGTAATATACTTTGACATAGCACGACGCTCACGTGAGATATATATCTATTAAGGCCCATTGTAGGTGCAATGCAAAGGAATAGAAAGCGATGATCGGTACGTTAAATTTTAGAGGAACCGTGATTATGGCGATTTCTATTGCTACATCTCTCCCCAGCGTGAATAGTAAACTAGGGGAAAATTATTGGTATCACAATTACTACAAGCAGCTACTCCAAGCCTCCTAATTCACAGAGGTCAATTTAATAACTGCGTGGCATGATTAAAGCACGTTTTTTGTACTGTTTTCTAGGTTATCGTCTTTTGAGAACTATACTCCAGTACCGAACTCATTTACTAACGTTCTGAATTGTATGTGGTTGAAGGATGTCTCGGCCGATACGAGAGTCATCGAGTCTGGAATCTGTGGAAGGTGGAAAAAAAAGAAGGAAAAAAGAAGTTGTTTGCAAGGCAACAAAAAGCTACGGAAAGCCTTGGAGGTGTCGCACATGTGCATGAAGCCAAATCGACATAGAGAGTACGAAGGTCAGCCATGGTCAACTCTTCGTTGCGTAATGAAGGCTTAGAAAAGCGGAATGACTTAGACGTGCTCAGGAAGCGAATAAAAAAGTGACAGCATGGGGAAAGTGGCTTGGGCTTCCAGGAATCGCTTTCGCTTGGTGCAATATGGGGCTATGTTTGCAGATCACAATTTGCCGATTGAGGCGCGTGAGCTCTGGCTGTTGCGCTGACACCTCTTTTGACAGGTGCATAAATTCAAACAAAAAGAAGTGTTCCCGTGGCTTTGAAACATAGGAAGCTTTTTCGAGGCTTATTGTGCTGTGACGAAACTGTATATGGTGGGAAAAAAGATCAGTTTGCCAGAATTGAAAGTCCACACACTGCAGCTCAAGAACCTTATTTTGTTTTTGTTTTTGCTCGTGAACGAAGCGAGGTGAAGACTGTACTAATACAAAAGTGCAAAGAAAAAAATTTGTCAAAATCGTGGTTAGTTTAAACACTGCACCCACTCTACCGTGTCCCGTGTCAATCAACATCGCGTCATGCTTCTGATTGCTTTATTATACGTACAAAAAAAAAATGCCATATTTGATTGTGCTTTATGTCCTTTTCCCTCTCCGGTAAACGCTTAATTATCACAGGTGATAAGCCAGGCTGCTTCATGCGAAGGCTCATGCTGTGAGCATTACATGTATAATGGTGTACTGCTGCGAGAACGACAAGAAAGCGCCTGAACAACAGCGCCTCCACCAGCAGAAACGCTACTACTACTACTACTACTACTACTACTACTACTACTACTACTACTACTACAGCTAATAATAATAATAATGACGTTATTATAATAAAAATATTATTATAATATATTGTCAATAATAATAATAATAATAATAATAATAATAATAATATTAATAATAATAATAATAATAATAATATCCTTATTATTATTATTATTATTATTATTATTATTATTATTATTATTATATTATTATTATTATTATTATTATTATTATTATTATTATTATTATTATTATTATTATTATTATTATTATTATTATTATTATTATTATTAAGGCAGTGAAATCGTTCATCGCACGACCTCACCGATCACCCGAGCCTATGTCGTCCTCGAATGTCTTCATCGCCATCCTTTCGTATTGATGTCGTTGATGTAAGAGATATCGTGCTATCTGTTCTGCGCATAACACGATGTGAACATGATCCCACCAACCTGCTTCTCTCCTATGATTGGCCTTTAGGAGCATGTTTACGTCCCTGTTAATCATGAAACGGGCATTCCCCCGCAGAGTGGCAACCTCGTGAGCTCGAAGCGGACTGTTTGCTCTGGATACGTTGGAGCTGTTACGAGCCGCGTCGGTGGCCGCAGCGGACCCGGTAGGTAGCGTGGAGCTGGGTGGTGGTCGTCATTCCGCAGGCCACGGGGACGTTCAGAACTCTAGAGAGTTAAGGCAGAGGGACAGGCGTAGAGGAAAACTTAACAATACGTTTATTTGCAACATGTTGGACAGTAACGTCCGAACGACGACTCTTCTCGCGACACTCTCCTGTTTCCTTCTCCCGGGCTACTCCCGCTGCCTCGCCGGGCAGTTCCGAAGATAGGGGTGGAAATCTCTTCGGGGAACCAATCACTTATGGAGAGCACAACACAAGTATCCCTTCACACACGTGGCAGACGCACGTGGCACACGCGCGGGGACTCGGAAACGACCACGCAGGAGAAATTCACGGCAGTCACTCCTGTAGCACACAACCGGCCTTCCGCACATTCCAAAGGGGCCCGCCAGTAGTCACTGCCCCGCAGGCGAAGCGCACAGCCGAGAAAAGGACAGCCGGTGCAGGTGACAACCCGCACCCCACAAAAGAATATCCGAGATGACGGGAAGGCATGCTTGGGGGCATCCGGCCCAAAGACTTCGTTACTGCTTTGTAACAGAGCCGTCCTTAGAAGCCTCCAATAAAGTTACGTATTGTAGTCAAGTTGATGACACTCACTCTCGATTGTGAGCTTCTGGGTACCTACAGTAAACACTGGTATGCACAAGCACGTATCACTTGTTCTACCGTTCGTTAACTCTTCAATTATCTACTCGTTTACGGTCTTTCTCTCCATCCGTGTATGGCAGCGAAACGAGTGCCACTCAGGTTAACAGCCTTGCTTTTCCTCCGCATATATTTTTTCCCCCTCTCCTCTCTCCTGGGGTGGAGAGACAAGGTATAGTAAGTCACTGGCTGTGCTTCAATACACGTAATATTTTTTAAAAGGGCCTTGTAACACTTTTTCAAATAATCATTGAATGGCTTCATTATACGAAATTATGGCCTCAAGAATGAAAACCATGACCGTAAGCAGTGTAGCACAAAATGAGAAAAAAAATCAATAAGTAAAAAAATAACAAGGACACAATGGCGTTTGTACCCAGGTCGCCTGCGTGCCAGCCGAGTATTCCAACACTGAGCCACGGCAGTTTTTTTCTTTGTTTACGGTTAAACTTCACACACCGGGGGCTAATATAAATATATTACAAAACGCAATAATCATGACCAATAAATTACCATGGCTGTCAAACACTGCTATAGCACATCATGTCCTAAAATTCCTTTAGGTTAGAGCATTCGACGACCCACTCGTTGCACAATTTGCATTGTGTGACACCTGGTTGTTTCTTTGCTGTTCTAAAACGTTTTATTACTCATGTTAGCGCAAATAGTTTCCCGATATCAAGCTTGCCTAAACCCCGTTTGGAAAAAAGATGCTCTGGCATGGAGTACGTGACTATATGTTTCTACAGCCGACGCTGGCAGGCTTTACTTAACAACTGCCCGCCGATTTACAAACCCTCACCAGGTCTTGCTGTATTGTAAACGTTTTTTGTTCACTCGCCCAAGCGTGCACGCGCGAGCTCACATACACAGACTTTGCACTACACACAGTTACAGTGCTAAATATTTTACAAAGTACCTACAGTGTACATAACGAACCAACTGATAACCAACCCAAGGAATATATTCGTAATGACTGTAACATAGGTGAAAGGAATTGACATGGTTCTAAAGAGGAAGTTGGTTTTTCAAATACATTATTCCATTCAATCTATGTTATAACTACTACAGTGAAATTAAAGCTTGTCCTTGTTCTGGTTGGGTTGTTCAGCGAGCCCTCGCTCTATCCCCTCTTTCGTTCATTCTGCAATGTACTTCTCCTGCCCGTCGTGTCGAATCGTTTGCACTGTCTAAGCATTCAATAGGTGGACCCGTCTTCTGTTCTGTTCTAACTGTTTTGCTGTGGAGAAATTGAGGTCCATATATCCTCGGCCACTCTATATCGATAA
Source organism: Rhipicephalus microplus (assembly GCF_013339725.1). Taxonomy (NCBI): domain Eukaryota; kingdom Metazoa; phylum Arthropoda; class Arachnida; order Ixodida; family Ixodidae; genus Rhipicephalus; species Rhipicephalus microplus. The sequence goes on from NW_023613763.1 coordinate 26,760, forward strand.
GTGTTATGGTTATCGTCACAAACTATATCAAGCTACAGGCTGTCCGCTAGCTACCATCTGTATTGGTTGAGTGCCGGACGATGCTCTGGCATGATTCATCCGCACTCCTGCCGAGCTTCGCTGTCGCCCCGGAAGCATGAAGGTAGGTTGTCGCGAATATTTCCCAACTTACGCGCAACCGGATGCGGCATGTCTCAATGTTGGACGTCGTACGCTCGCTTTGCGCGGGTGTTAACGACTCCTTGCAAAACTGTTCCACCGCTGCTCCCGTTCGAGGCGCGACGTGATGGCGCTGTCACTGGGTGACAAGGCAATGCGCGATGCAGATGAGGCGAGGCGTTGCGGTTGACCTTGGCCAGCATTACACGCCCCCGTAGCGCAGGAAACCGTGGTGCTCTTCGATTGCAGCTAGATTTTGTGTTTCTGGTTTACAGCACGCAAGCTTCACAATACGTTCGTTGCCTCAGCTGCGGTACACCTAATTGAATGCGTGTTCTCTCCCTCACTTGGAGTTTACCCATACGTTTACTTTCTTTCTCTTTTATGAGCAAAAAATCTTCGCATATCCGCGAAGTGAGTGATGAGCTGTAGTTTCGTTTAGTATTGCCGTAAATCACCCGTGACGTTGACCACCCACGCATGTAAATCAGTCACAAAGCAGTGTACAGTTGTATGCATTGTTTATTGGTCACAGATGGTATGACGTGTTGAGTTGTGAATTTTATTCTGCCTTCATTATTGCTGCTTTGTGCTATCGGATCTCACTGGAAGTTGGCAAAGAGGAGGTCAGGGCACGCTCCGCTGGTGTTATTGGTTGTTTCCAGTCATACGAAATGCATTGTCCACTCATACGAAATACTGCACAAAGCAGTCGTTGTTCGTGACCATCATTATATTTTTCTTTATTGTCATGAGCGTCATCGTTAGCGCCGTGACGTAGATTGGTTACCTTGCATGTGCTCTGCCGTGATTACCGAAAGAGAACGTGTGATCTGGAACGCACTTGTTCATCACCATTATCATCATCATCATCATCATCATCATCATCATCAGCAGCAGCAGCAGCAGCAGCAGCAGCAGCAGCAGCGTCATGGTTACTACCCACGCCTACGGCACAATACGCCTACGCGAACACACAAGCCTCGACATTAAGGAGCTTCGCCCGTAAAAGAAAAAAAAATATATAATATTTGTAGGAGTGTCACGTCCCAAAACCACAACAGGACAATGAAGCACGCCGTACTCAATTGCTTTGGATATTTCGATCACATAGGTTTCTTTGACGTACGCTTACATCTCAGCTCTCGAAGGCGGCACTATAATCCCCTTTATTACTTCTACGCCGCGGCCCGTATGAGAACTACCGAAGTTCGAGATTGCAGAAGAGACTCACCATTTAATTGAGAAAGGACATCAAATAACCTTTCAACAGCTTCCCATTCATTGTGGAATAATTGGAAATGAACGGGCCAATCGAGCTTCCCGTTCTGCCCATGCTGAAAGCAATCAAATATCAATTCTGCTCTCCGGTACTGATGCTACACGGGAACTCCGCATGCTTGCTCGCAAGCGCACCAAGTCGCAATGAAACGAGTCACAATTCCCCCATGCACGATCATGTACCTTAGACCCAACTCCCAGTCTTCGAATTCCTCCTGAACTTCGCCGACGAGACGCTACTAAGCTGTGCAGGGGATGGTTGACTGTCGCATTTACCAATGCGTACGGGTTCCGCATATGAATCGCTGGCACTGCTGCATGTGACCATTGCGGCTGCGAAAAAAAAGCTGTCATTATCTTTCTTAAATATCGATGTGTGAAATCAATGTACAACGAAAGAAATATGAAGGCAGAAAAGTAACCGTTGTGTCTATTTGGTGTTTCTAAGTACACTGCAACACGCTTAACTTGTCTGTGAACACATATTCGCTGCGTTTCATGCGACATATTCCTAGCTAGATTCCAGGACAAAGGACTGTGAGACTTACTAGGTAGGCATAATACTGTCAATGCATTTTTCCCGGTCGCATTTTATTAGCTTGTTATTGTGCCTGCATGTCGCTTGAGAGATTTTTGCTATGCGTCATTGATATTTGTATTATCGTGATTTTTTTGCTGATTTATGCTGTTTAACTTGTATTCGCTGCCATATTTATATGCTGTTCGTATGCCATATTTTAATAGTGGAGCAGGTGAAGCTGACTGCTAGTAGAGTGTTCTAGTACACTCTACTGTTAGTATGTAGAGAGCAAACAAAGATGCTATCATCACTGCGAAACGGCAATTGTTCTCTTCATTCTCCTTTTAATCTTCTTCTCCGCTATCAGTACCCGTATGCCAATTTTTCTGGCATGGTATGCAATAAATCCGATGGGCGAAAGAACGAGTACTGCAAAAAGAGGTACAATAAAATAAAGAGAAGAAATGATAAAGGAGAAAGAGAAATTCTTCAACAAAATCTATGGTGAGGTGGTCACGTGCTGGGCATCCAAAGAAATTCCAAATGAATACCCGATACGCACCCACCACACCATAGATTCCAAAAGCACATCCAAAGGCGACTAAGAAGACTTGGATTAATAATAGAGATGATAGAAAAACACATGAAAAGTGAAATAAATAAATAAAATAAAGTCGCTCTGCCCCGCGCATCATTTAGGCACGACACCACTACAGCAAGGGTGCATTAATTTTTTTATGGGCGAAGCTCCTTATGGCGTCTGCCGTTATCGTTCGTTATAGCCGAGAGAGAGCTCCTTAGAATGTCCGCCCGATGGGCCTTCAGAGGATGAACCGGGAGGAAGGGCCTTCGGAGGTGAGACGGAGCGGACTTCACGAATTTCGACCACCATCGTAGCCTCGAGAACTTTTGTGAAGCCACCGTGGGCAAAGCTCATGTGCGAGGCCTAACCACCGGCGAAACCAGGGAGGGTGACTCCGGTCGCAACTGAGACCACTAGGAGCACCCATGGACTGACGTGAGCGCAAGCATCGTCTGGAGGCTCGCGAGACGGGAGCCCTCACGTTTACTTCGGCTCCGTCCTGACTCGCGCTTCAGGACGACGGCCCGATATTCACAAGGGGGGGTAGTCCATAGGTCAACAAAGTACATAGGTCAATGAAGTACTTGTATATGATGAATACATGATGAAAAGATGTGAGTTGGCGGTACTTAGAGTGTTCACTAGATATACGGACGAAGGGACGGATATACAAATGAATGAATGGACTGACGGCCGCACGGGCGGAAAGAAAAATGGGGGGCGGACGCACGGTCAGACAGAGAGATGGCCGCACGAACAGACGCACAGATGGACGGACAGGCAGACAGACGAATGAAAGGACGGACGAACGCATGGACGGGTGGACGCACCGATGGTCGCACAGATGGACGGACACACGGATGGACGCACAGACGCACGTATGGACGGATGGAAGCACGGAGGGACTCACGAACACTTCGCCCCACTAATCATCATTCACTCCGAAGATATGCTGTCCTTTTTTTTTTAAGTACTGGTGTTGCTTTGACTACTTTTTTTAGCACGTTATGTGTAGCCTTTGTGTTCCAACTGATAAACTAAGAAGTAGCTAGTACTTTATCTCAAATTGAACATGTCATGTAGAATGAAGAAATAAGCACACAAAATATTGTAGCACCTCGATCACTTTGTCAAATTCGAGAACACTAAGCCATTTCAATAGAAGACGACGACGACCCTCAAATAAATATTCTTTATCTTTACTACGTGCACAAGTTATGAGATTGTCATGAAGCTACATGATGGTATTGTTTACCAAGCGAACAATTAATACATAATAATTATTGTTAAGTAATAATGAGGGAAAACGCTGAACATTTTACAAAAGAGAATACCGAAAAAAAATGTGGCGTCACAATACCACATGACCTGCGAAAGAAGATTTCAAAGTATACGTAGTCTACAGCATAAGTAGAAAAATATCCTATGCATACATTAAAATACACACGATTCCGAGAAATTGCAAAAGAAAAAAAAGCGGGAATAATATACCATGAACATATAGAGTTTTATAAAAACCATAAAGAAATGTTCGGCAAATATATCTGAAATATTTATTTGTACAATATTGACAGAATGAATTGTTCAGATACTATTGTTCCCTCTTCATATACGGTTATGTCATCTCATGCCTTTCAACTTACTTTACTTGCTTTTTCCTATTGAATAATTACATAACTGGAAACATCTTCACTTGTATTTGTAATACAAATAAACCTTCAGAATAATTAGGCTGTCTATGGTCTCAAATGTCAAGACAGTGTCACTCGTTTACGACAGATCATGAGCTGGCTCTTTGTTTGCCGTTGGCGCATTCTGCAGACAGTCATTTTCTCTAATTACCGCTACTTTTCTTTCCTTTGACGCAGCGAATCTTAAGATCTGCCAATTGCCGTGAGCTGTAAAGCTGCAGCTTGCGCAAAGTCATAAAGAAAAAGAAGCCGAATAGGGGCTTCCGTTTAGAGTTCACGCTGTGCCATTGATGTTTTTGCGTGGATCTCGCGCCGTTGTTTCGTGACCTCTAGCGTTTCAGGAGCAGGTGGTGACTCAGGACAAAAAGGTTCAGAAGGAAACGTGCCGATGTGCACGTTCCTACATACGCGCTACCGTAACGCCCCCTGTGGCGTTGTCGGCTCACACGTAAAGCGACGCCTGAGCGTACACGACCGCTGCACTGACGCGCCCGGGGTATCCCGTGCTCTGTTAATAGCGACGAAAAATGGAAAAGATAGATAGAAGCACATTGCCGAACAACCCATGCAGTCTAGAAGGTGCCTGCCAGTCTCGTGCCAGATCCTCAGCAGGTGACAATGTAGTGCCTGTGTCTAGTGTCTGTCTCTGCCGACGAAAGACAACCTTGATTGATCGATGATAGCTTGAGCAGACAGTCTAACGAGGGCAATTAAACGACAAAAACAACAGCCGAAATCATCCATCGCTCCTTCTACTTATTGTCAGCGACAGCTTTCTCAGAAAATTGAATCTTTTCCGACATTTACTAAAGCAACGTAGCTCAAATCCCGCTGCGCGATGGAGATCGATCCATTGTTCTTCTCTTCATTGTACGTCATAGATCATGTATCATACGTCATGAATCACCATCCGGCTACATGGGGTGAGCAAATTGTTTTGCAGTGATGAGTTAAAAAAACTACGTCATCGGTGACCTCATGGAATTGTCACGGAGGGAAATACTTACTGCTCTTTCTTTGTCAACGGTCTATCAAGAAGTTCGGAGCATCTCCCAAGAAGCACGGAAGTCGTGCTACGACTCGACTCATCGTGCAGTCACTTTTTCTCCAGGAGACGAGGTTCTTCTTTGGACATGAGGGCATGTTCCTGCTTTATATGAAAAATTTATGAGTCGCTTTATTGGCCCCTACACGGTCATAGAGCTAACATCCCCCATAAATTACAGTGTTTCACCACTGCGGCCTTCTTCCGATCACCATTACCGTGGCACAGAAATCATGCATGTCTCTCGGTAAAGGCCGTATAGACAAAGCAATTCTTAGTGCTACCGCGCCAACCAGGCGGCCGCTTCCATCGGGAGATGGAATCAGTGTGAGCGCAGATGCTGACTGTTCTTTGTCATCTGTACATATCATCATTTGTACAACTTCGTAATCTGTATATCATCATCAACGTGTGTTAGCTTCAGGTACACTCGAATAAAGCCGTGTTTCACAGGATCCAGATTTTCGTTTTGGTTTAGTGTTCAAGTATGGCGTTATCCGACAGGTGGTCACGTCGAGAAAGGCTTTCAGGGGAAAGTCAGCATTTTTCGGAAATAGCAGTTCGCGCGGGTCCAACAATGTTGTGGAACTTGGTGGCAAAGATTGCACTTCATCGAGTTGAATAGGTCCACAAAGTGTTCTGTTTGGCCACGGACATATCGAAAACGGAAATTGGAGCTTGCCACTCCCAAAAAATAGGTGAACATGAACGACCAGTCGCACTCAGTAAGAGGCGGAGCCAGTCGCAACGGGAGGTGTCCACAGTTGAATAAAATGTGAATGTGACACACAAATTGCTCGTATTTTAGGCGTGCTGAACAAGGCTGCTGATGCTTTATCGCGTCTTGGATAATCATTGTCTTCAGTGCATTGAAGCTTATTGCAATAGCATGTTCTGTCGGCTTGCTTTGTTTGTGTATGTTTTGCGTAGCGACTGAAGTAGTTACCGTGAATTGAATGGCCATGCAAGAAACCGTCCGTGACGTTGAAGATAATTTTCATGCGTGAGGTTAAGTCGTTCGAGGAGATTACAGTTTGTGCATGATGCGAAAGGTTTCGCTTGTTGCAACAGCAATTTTCGTGGTTGTTTTGGTTCTTGCAATTTGAACTTGCCTTTGAGTCAGAACTGTGTTTTTTGTGTATTAAATCTGTTCTGTAAGAATAGTTTGTAGATGAAATGAGGCAGTGTTTGAAAAATGCGTTCATTTTTGTTATTTTTGGGTGCGATTCATTGACACTAAAAGCGCGTTTACAGTAAAGCGACACAACACTGACACGATTCCGACGAAGACAAAAGGCAGACGCAGACCATCAGCCGGCGAATCGGCCCCCGACGAAGTCGCCAGACCCCCTGTTCACACTAGGTCAACGACGACGACGATGCCTAAAAAGAGAGCTGTCGTCGTTGTGTAACATGATGACAGACTGAAAACACCAGCAAAACGCATCGGCAAACCTGTAGTTGGAGTGTCGTCGGGAGATGTGCGGCTTAGCGAAAATTCGCCCATGTCTTTGCTTCCAACGACCACGCAGTGGGAAATATTGAGAGAGATAACATGCGATGCCCCCTACGAGGCTTCCACGGCACTTGAATAAGCATCCTGTGCACCCCATAGAAGTCTTTTCTTCACTTTACTTTTGTGTATCACCACTATCATCCCTAGATGCCACAAATTATGGCGGGGGCGGTGCCGTGTAGCCGGAAAGGGACAATGGTGGAGCAGGAGCATGGCTGAAAATGTAGTGCAAGTATGCAAGTTTAGTCGATATCACGGCGTGTTCCTCCAGTATGACTACAGAATTGGCCAACGAAAGGCTGTGAGCACGACAAGGCACGGACGAAGTCTTCCAGAGACCATCGGTAGATTGTGTCGTTCCAGTGTAAATATGACGACGACCAGACAAAAGGTACTCCCAGAGACACTCGGCAGACCAGAATCGGCGTCGTGTCGCTCCAGTGCAAACACGCCTTGAGATATACATGACACCGGGTCCGTCGCTCCCTTCGAGTGTGCCTTGCGGGGCCTGCAGGCTGCATGGAGAAGGTCTCACGTGTTGGGACAATGATCGTGTGAGACACTACGCAAGAGGACTCTGCACAGTGCGCGTGCCCTGAGTCATGTAAACAAGAACTTATTAGTCCTGTTGATTTCATTCAGAGTGTGTCTGTTTTTTTTGTATGTTCAGTTTGAGTATTACGTATGTTTTTCTGTGTCTATTTTGCAGTATGACGCGAAACTTCTCCGTTTGATATTGAAGTGAAAATTGTTTTCCGCATGTGCGCGCACCTAGATTGAGTACAGTTATTCGAGTGTTTTTTTGTATCGAGTTGCTGGACATCGAGAGTTCAGTAACAATCTTGAGAGGGAGGAGTGTTAGTATGGGGTATGCAGGTCGGCGTGGTTGTTGTGGGGCGAAGTGTATACGGCTGCTGCAAAGCGCATAGCGAGTTCCTGCGTTCCATGTAAGCAAATGCGGAAGACCAACGTAAAGGAACAAAGGTGATTTCGTCGTTCACAGAGTTCACGAGCAGAGCCGTTGAAGTTGGCCCCAGTTTGGGACAAAAAGGGGAAAGCCTACCGACAAGTTCTCCTCGCAAGAACGAGATCAAGACTGTACGTCTGGTTTTAAGTTCATTGTTCGGCATTCACGTGTGCCGTTTGAAAAAGGCGTAATGATGCGACCATTAAGCCAACCGACATACATTGACGTACAGAGTTGTTATTTATTCGTCCTTTGGTGGCGCTGCGGCCTTAGAAGCATGCGGACGTGCTTGCCAGTTCCACCCCCCTGGCAATACGTTATTCCTGAGTGTTCTCGGGATGGCGGGGAGCCTCGCAGTCACACGCACGCATTATCAGCGCACAGGGCCGGATGGTGTGCTCACTGCGTTTAGGGAGGCTTCTACGAAGCGACGCTTATTGCGTGAGCTGACGGAGATCGATCCTAGGAATGGCTACTGGTGGACGTCAGCCGCTACACGGGCTAACGTGGGAAAGAGTGTGTGACAAGCCATGCCCTAGCATGTTCTATATTGTGGCGTACTTTTTCCCAATGCCGTGTTCAGTATGAAAGTGTTTCTGCGATTAATTGTGGTAATGTGAGCCCCATGTGGGATTGGTTCGTTTGTACATCGTTTGTGTTACCGAGGACTGAAAAGAGTGTGGTTGGACGTGAAAGGAAGAGCGGATGTTTAGGCTTGGACCTGGGCAGACGCCTGAGTACTACAACAAAGCGGCTCTTCATCGGACAACGCCTCTTCTTTCGCCGCCACCGAGCACTCAAGTCATCCAGGGGCGCCCATTCCAAACCACAAACACCTTCCCTCCTGGCCACTGTTGAAGATCGTCAAGAAAGTGTAAGTTAACTTATTCGTTTATATATATCATGCCAATTTCAAGACAATGTATCAGCTTGCAGAAAAGTATCACAACGACTAATAATACAATGAACGATTTGTCAGAAAATGCCTTTCTGTCGTCACCACAGGTACGAAAACTGAATGCTTCGTATCGCACAGAAGCCCTGCAACGTCGACTAGAACTGACTGATGCTTCCGTACGTACTCGTTTTGTGTACATATTACGTTTAAGGCTGTTAGAAATCTTTCGTAGAAATTTTGAGCTCCCCAGAATCACAAAACTCTGTTTCTTTCTCGGGGATATCCAATTAGGGCCACCGTTTCTCCTAAGCAGCCGACTTCTAAGGTATTATGACTTCTCAGATATTCCAAGATCTTGTGTGCTAATAATCATCGCACGGACGACTCGCCAATGTTCTCAGTAAACATCTGGCTCCTGGAGAAACTCCATTTAGTTGACGGTCATGGGCTCAGTTGACTCGTCAAAAGAAACGCTTTACGAAATGCACGTCTCGTCTTTGAAAATTCGTCTTTCGTTATTGACTTCAGCTTTTGATTTTTACTACACAGGAAAGCGCGCATGCAACTGCCTGGGGCCCACTTGCGAGCATATGGCGCAGCCTTTTTCAGAAGTGAGTGCTGCGAAATGCAATGTGCCGGGACGAGAACGTGAACAACTAGGTTCAGAAAATAACGTGCGCCGGCCACTCGGAAGCTTGGTCAGGCAAAACTCGTTTGTCTTGTCTTTCCTCCTTTGGGCGCACGTTAAAGAACCCCAGGTGGTCAAAATTTCCGGAGTCCTCCACTATGGCGTCTCTCATAATCATATGGTGGTTTTGGGACGTTAAACCCCACATATCTATCTTGTCTTTGCTCCTTGTCTAGGCTCTAGCTCAAAGAGCCGTCCAGCTCCAGCTTTCAAATGAAACATGAAATTACGCAATTGAAATCTTCGTGCTATTGCTACGTTTCTTTTACGGGTTGTTATAGCCTGTAGAATCGGCATGGGCACTGATGTCTTCGTTGTTGAGGATGGGATAGCCACGCTCTCTTCTTCGCTGCACTGATCTACAAATTGTTGTACATTAACACCATCTTGAAACGTAATTGGTAGAGACGTCTGTATGCTTAGTGAAGTGGAAGTATAACCTTCCTCTCTTGAATGGATTATATAAATGCACAGCCTTAAAAACGGCAACAGCAAACTAATCCTTAAAAAAACAAACAGCGGGCCTGCACGAAGGCGCAGCACCGTCGCAGCGAAAGCTAGAAGAGCGGCTTTTCAGAGCCTCTTCTAAACACTCATTGGGTAACTGCTGCAAGAACACTTGATTGACAACCACTACGGCATTAAGAATTAAAATTTTTGAGTAGTAGGCCGGCATTCACAAAGCTAATTTTCGTCAGTCTTCTGAGAAGCCTGATATCCGCTAAACTTGCAAGGAATATTGTGCCAATGTTTATGCAGTGGCTGACGACGATGAGGAATTACGCCTGGAGTGGATATGCGCCACAGTTATTAGTAGAACAAGAACAAGCTTTTGTAATGGGTTGGAGCATTGGACGACCCCTTCGTTTCGCTATTCGCATTGTGCGATAACTGGTTGCTCTTTCTGTCTTTTAAAACGCTTTATAAGTCGTATTACCGCGATTGCTTTCCTGACATCAAGCCTGCCTAGAAGGGCAGTTTACCAACAAGTCAGAAGCACCGGCATAGCTTAGTCAATAATAAAAAAAACCGGCATTGCTCAGTGGTACAGCATTGGTCTGACAGCAAGCGGACGGGGGTTCAAGCCCCACTGTGTCATTGATAGTGTAAGCGTTTTTTTCTTATTTCGTGCGACAGTGGTTACGGAAACCGGTGGCGGCGGTGGCGGTGGCAGCGGACAACTACGGCGCTGCGCCGAGACCCTTGTTGTGATCCCATAACAGCTTTCAGCTGTAAGAACTTTCGAGGCAAACGCAGATCAAAGTTGGTCGTGGGATTGAATTCCGGACCTGCGGCAGGCTGTATTACCGATGTAAGGCGGAAATGTTGTAGGCCCGTGTGCTCAGATTTGGGTGCACGTTAAAGAACCCCAGGTGGTCGAAATTTCCGCAGCCCTCCACTACGGCGTCTCTCATAATCGTAAGGTGGTTTTGGGACGTTAAACTACACATATCAATCAATGAATCCATCAATCAGCAGATCAAAGTTCGTCATTCGCGCGTGTTGTAGAAGAGTGGGTGTACAGCTTGGCAGGTCTTGTTGCTGGAAAAGATGTGCAAGTTTAACGGCAATTTCACAAGACAAATCAGAGACTGGGGAGTGATATTGAGTGCAGAAAAGACAAGCGAATAGCTTAAAACTAGTCACACTGTTCAGAGTCACAGTTGGGAGTGCGTTAACTTTCTTTTTGTATTTTGTTTGTGCAGCATTATATAGTACATTGTTTTCAATTTCTTGCAGTTTGCAAGTTCATAGCCGAACACATCTATGATTTGACAACAAAATAAGAATCATAAAATGTTCCCACTATTATCGGTCTTATACGCCTCAATCCACTGACAATAGCGTGACAGCTAAGCGAAGAAAGTGCACAAAATGATTGCGGTGCTATTATTGCGCCAAGATTCTTGCTTTTACGCAGCGAATTTATTGCGGAGCTTTCACATGCAAATGTTCCTATCATAACGATGTGATATGATGTAATTTGCATGTTAACGCAAGCGCCTGGTGTCAAGATGTATTTTCGCTTGCGTAATAAGGTCTCATCCCTTGCAGCTATCACGTTTCCTTAAAACTTGAAAGTCTACGTGTCATTAGATTTCCTTGCGTCAGAGCGGGTTTTATTACTTTGAAACGGTAAGACGACAATACGTTTGTTGATTCGCCTACCTATCTTTGAGCACGTACTGTAAAAAATATATCAAAATGCGCACTACTGACATTACTTATCAGGCATTTCTGTTCGAGTCCTGCAAGAAAGATTGCAGCATATCCACGGAGTAAATAATGAAGAGTAAGACGAGGCGTCTGTTTCGCTGGCTGGCTGGCTGGCTATGCTGTCTACGCCAGAGGAATGAACTGCCCTTGACCCTAAGGAGCTTCGCCCCTAATAGGGCAATAGCAGGCATCTTACGCAATATGGGTTTCCTTTAGAGCACGAATACACCCAATCTGGGTGCGAACATTTTCTACAAAAACACTCACTCTCCTTCAATTCTTGCGTTTAACAGCAAAAGCTGTTATTAGATCTTTTTCCGGGTCACGCGCAGTTGTTGTTGTCCGCCGCCGTCGCCGGTGTCCGTAACCACATCGCGAAAAAATAAAAAAAAAACTTGCACCAATGACACAGTGGGGCTTGAAACCTGGTCCACTGAGTGCCAGCCCAATACCACTGAGTTACGCCGGTGCTTGTAACTTGTTGCCATATTTGCCTTAGGCAGACATGACCTAGCACCAATGGCACAGTGGGGCTTGAACTCGGGTCCGCTGGGTGCCAGCCCCGTATTCTACCACTGAACTGCACCGGTGCTTGGGACTTGTCAAACTTGCCTTAGGCAGGCTTGATGTCGGGAAAGCAATCGCGTTAATACGACTTATAAAGCGTTTTACAACAGCGAAAGAACAACCAGTCGTCGCACGATGCGAATAGCGTAACGAGTGGGCTCGTGCAATGCTCCTAACCATCACAAAGTTTTGCTCTTGTTCACCTATTAACGGTGGCGCACACCCACTTCAGCCATGATCCTTCATCATCGTCAGCCACTGCATGGACAATCGGCACAAAATTCCCAGCAAGTGTTAAGCGGAGACCACGCTTGTCAGAAGAATGACAAAAAATAGCATAGAGAATGCAGGCCTGCTACCCAGAAGTTTATTATTAACGCCCTAGTGGGTACCAAGCAAGTGTGCTTGCAGTAGTAACCCAACGCGTGTTTTGAGAAGGTTCTGAAAGGCCACTTTTCTAGGTTTCGCTGGGACCGTGCTGCACCTATGCTGCGCAGGCCTGGCGTTTTTTCACCCACAAAAGTGTTGGCGTGAGTGTATTGATATTCAATCTCCAGTGTTGTTTGTTATTTAGAGTTTTTTTTTACATTTAACAACGTACAGAAATAAACCTGCACAAATTTTCATTCATTGGTTCATTGGCTGCTGAAAAACTTATTTCCAGACTTCGCGAAAAACGTACCGAACGTATATGTTTTTCGAGCCAACAGCGTGCACAGAATGCGCCATCTCACGCCATTGTATTGTTGACATTTTTGCTAATATTGGCCGCATATAGGATGGCCGCATGGAAGAGATTCACGAGGCTTGAAGGAATCGCCGCATCTGTTGTCGGTGGCTCTAACCCACGCACGCAGCTAGCTTCGTTGCAATGCACCTTCCTTTAGCCTTCCCGTTCTGCCCGTGGTCTAATCCCCGAACCACGGTTTTCTTTTTTTTTTGCAAGCCAAAATAGAAGGACGAAACTTCCCATCGTACGTCTCGAGGATTTCAGATCGTGTTTACAGAAGTGAACATATTTGATTTATATGTGGAGTTTAACGTCCCAGAACTACCATATGATTATGAGAGACGCCGTAGTGGAGGGCTCCGGATATTTCGACCACCTGGGGTCATGAATATATTCGGAACACAAGTTACGCGTCAAGCTGGTTCAAGTATAAAAGTAATAAATACACTTCTAACATTTTAGGAGTGTCGTGTATTGACTCGGCAAGTAAATAGGAACTATTTTTTAGTGCAGCAAATAATATTTTACGAAAGCGTCTCTGAAAAAACAAAAAAAAAGCTTGAAAATTGTGGATATGTATATCGTCAGCATTCCTAGTCCGTACGGCAAGCTGGAATTTATTATATCAAATTTTCAGAATATTAGGCACTAGACATGCAAGATACTGGTGCGAATATATGAATACTATGCGTATCAGGTCTGACAGTTTATTATTCCTTGGAAAATGACATGTGAAAAACGCGCATCTCACTTGTCAAAATCAATTTTTCGGGTAGGCAGCAAATATGCTTTCATTATCTCTTTCCTATAACAATCAGCACTGAATAAACATTGTTTTCTTGGAATAATACACAGAAAACTGAGTACCTACCAGCTATATTCCTCTCGAGCGCCCCATGACAATGCTTAACAAAGGGATGCTCTGTTGGGACACCGCGCGAATGAATCGATTTCTGCTTCTCAGGGGTGATGAAACCGACCCATATTTGCCAACGTCACGTTTGGTAACCCATGGCTTATCCATTTCATTTTTGACAAGTTGTAACGTTTAGTTTGGAAACGTGTAAAGAAGACCTCTATAGACGTCACGTCCCGGATGTGGCTACACCTCGTGGCATATCGACGGTTTGTTGCCACAAAAAACCTATGAATATGTTTGAAATATTATTCTTGTACATGGCTCAGGAAAGTCCCTTACAGTACCATCAAAATCGTTGTAATTGCGACGTCAGCTGTTTCGATGGCATGCCATATGTAAATACTGTGCTAATCGGCAGGTTATATTCGTCCCTTCAAAGCCAACATAACCAACGCGTGCTGTGTTACCAATGAAGGTCAATGAACCACACATACTGCATTTATTCGAAATTTTACAAATTAGGCTGTGTTGATTCCGTCATTGAGTTACAATCTAGTTGTCTAAAAAGTACAATGATGAACACAGTTCTTTTCGTTCAGTTTTGCATATTTTTTATTCTTTGTGGAACCCCCTCCTCGCGTTACAATTGCGGTCACGTTACAATCGAGTAAGCGCGATTTAGTCGTTTGTGAATGGTAACTTACCTATTTTAGTACAGTCGCTGAAATGTACTACACACAACGTACCTATACTAAAGCTGAAATTTGAGCTGCTTGGTTTCGACTCGAAAGTGTATTACAAAAAAACAAAACAAAGGCACAGAAACTCACAAGATGTGGTGACTAGAGTTGAGCTGAAAATTTTACTTCTTATGCATGACATAGCGATTGATAACATGAGAAAAGGGATATCACTGCTGATCCACGAAGTCAATGCTGATGATGGCGTGAAGCTAGGGGTCCTAAAGTGCATGATATCTACGTTGAGGTCTCCAACTAGTGTAAAAGGCGGACAAATGAACGAAAGAACGGACGAACGAATGGATGGGCAGATGCACGGACGCATGGTGTCTACGCTGTTGTGGAGAGCTGAAAATTTAGACGACACAGGTTCCTTTAATGAGTCCCTAAATTAAAGTACGCTGGTCACTGGCGTTCGGCCTCTCCCGAATCGACCAGGAAGACATGAAAAACCATAGAGATAATGAGAGGCAGAAAAGAGCCGGCAGGGCCACACTGACAGACCCACATAACACAACCATGTGACAGCAGCGACGCCACCCCCCTTCCCTTCTTTCTTACTTCACGCCCATTTTACCTCGTCCCGCTTCAAAGCACGATGTTGTGCAACGGTTTTGTGGCACGAACCTTTTTTGTGTGTGTGATGCCTTCATGCTTACCCTGTATCTGTCTTGTAGAACGCTTAGTTGTTACTTTTTGGTGTTCTCGTGTCCGTTGCCTCTTTGTTGTTGTTTTTTTTGCCTGGTGGTGCCTTACCGCCCTGGCTTTCTGGAGCACAAGCGTGTCGGTGATTAACCCACTCAGTGTCACTCGCTTTCGTACAGTTCGCTCTCTTTTTCACCGAGGAGGTTGTGTTTATTTCCGTGACGTGTTGGTGTGCCATTTTTTTTGCGTTTCACTCTGTTCCTTCTTTGCAACCTCTATATATTCCAGGACAATGAACATATTTCTTATCATATTATAACGGAGTTTATAAGATTTGCGAAGAATATGAGCAAATTCCGATGTAATATACCAAAGAAATAAAATATTCCTTAAAAAACTTTGATGAATTAGCCAAGCATATAGAGAACTCCACGTTAAATAAAATAATTAAGCAGGAGTAATTGTTAAAACTAAGTGATAAAAAGAAAGATATATGATCACGTATATCATTGAAATCAATAAATTCTTAATAATTTAGCTAAATAAAGACCAGGAATACTACGCAGAATGAATCGACCTTCTCAGGCAGATGAGTGTGTGGCCAGCTTGCTCTACGGCAGCCATGGCACCAAGAGCAGCGCCTAATAAAAACGGCTAAAAGAATATGCGAGGCGTCAGAAACACATGTCGTGCAAGTTGAATGTTGTGTAAAAGACGACGAGCGACGCTATCATCATCGATGGGACATCACGTGCATAAGGAGGTCTGCATAGTTCTACGAGCCATGACTTGGAACTCCTAGGAATACTGTCGAACAATTATTGTTCACTTAGAGCCCGTGTGGCTTTTGAGTATTCGTCATCGTCAGGCGCCACATTGTGGGCGCGGAGGAAGGTGAGTATTATGTAGACGATGACTGCCACTATTATCGTCAGGATGAGCGAGCTGTATGGGAATACACAAGACGTCGATGGTGGGCTTCGCCTTGGTGACGGCGGCTCGTACATTTTCACAACAGGGCATTTACGGTGGTTATCGAAGAAACGCCGCGTGCATGCGTACACGTCAGCGCCGACACTCAGTCAACACTTCAGCAACGCAGGACCGTCAGCTTGATTGTAGCGCTATCTTTTTGCCAATGCCACACGCGGCTCCTACTGGCATGTTCATGGGCGTTTGTCCTCTTTCGGGCAAGCTCTCTTGTTCTACCTTCAGCATGAAAGTTTCCACTCTCGAAAGCAGCAAGGGTGCACACGCAGCACTCTCGTGCGGCTCGTTTACCTTCTATCAAATATTGCATATAAGCATAAGGACAGGTGTCACCAGGGGAGCTTACATCTCAGCGGCAACGCGGTTGTGATTAGATACGTCGTGAGCACAGCGAAATTGAATGCGAGACATCGTGGCCGCGTGGCGATATCACTTTTACTTCTGCGTGCGTGTGTGCATAGTCTACGCGATAAAGCTGATAGATTAATAGTGCCGCTCGACGTGAGTACTGAACCTCGGCAAGAGCAAACGTGGTGGGCGTACCCGATCTTCGCCGTGGGCGTCTGTCAATCAAACTGATTGACACGTGAACTCAGATGCAAACTCATTGATTCTGGGAAGGCCCGAGTTCAGCTCGTGACTGCGATGGTGCCGGTATGGCTGTCAAGCGTTTGATGCGGTGAACGCAAGCGGCAGCTTCTTTGCATATAAAAAAATTGGGTGAGCTCACACTACTTGTGCAAGACTGGAGCCATAGAGGAGCTTAAGATAACCTAGCTTGCAGCTTTTTAAGTTGGTCGTCTACTAATATACATGGTCAGCTTTGAAGCGAAGACCACCTGAGCTCTGTCTCAATTTTATTGTACTAATTGGCTG
The DNA here is from genome assembly GCF_013339725.1 of Rhipicephalus microplus. Classification (NCBI taxonomy): domain Eukaryota; kingdom Metazoa; phylum Arthropoda; class Arachnida; order Ixodida; family Ixodidae; genus Rhipicephalus; species Rhipicephalus microplus. Next base: position 43,732 of record NW_023613763.1, read on the forward strand.
AGGCTCAACGACCATTACACTGAACTGTCATGTCTTCATTAATAAAGTGTCAATGAATAGACAATTATCTCGGGCGCAAAAAGCAAGGCCACGATCAGTATGGGGCTATTAAACGTAAACCAGATTAGCAGGATACTAATTGTCATCATATTAGAGAGGGGCTAATTAGCAGTATTTTACATAGCGCGCTCATAATTAACTTCGCAGTAATTAGCATAATTTAGATAACTCACCAACCAGCATGCTTTAGCTAGACCGGTTCTAGTTTTACATGGCTTCATTAGCGCAGTGTTCTTAAAATGTGGACCTAATTACCTCCACCTTACCATGACTTGGCGTAGTTAGCTCTGTCATAGCATGTTCTGTCCTAATTTGCGAAGTGTACCATCAAGCCAAAAAAATCACAGTATATTCACGGAGTGATTGATCATGTGTGGGGCGAAGTTTCGGAGGGTTTTATTGCTAAACCGTGAATCTTTCATGTCTGTCTGTGTCTGTCTGTCTGTCTGTCTGCCTGCCTGCCTGCCTGCCTGTCTGTCTGTCTGTCTGTCTGTCTGTCTGTCTGTCTGTCTGTCTGTCTGTCTGTCTGTCTGTCTGTCTGTCTGTCTGTCTGTCTGTCACATGCCCAGGTGCTAGCGGGCGATGACGACAAAAACGACGCGCACCGGCCAAACAGCGTGCTAGAATGTACAGGCTGACCATGAATATTAACACGTGGCCTCAAATTTAGCTGTGCTCGCGATGTTGTTAAACGCTCGGCTGGTGCTGATCTCAGAGGCCACTGTTCTGAGTATTCTATAACAGACTTAGTGCAGACATTAAAAATCTTCAAAATAAATTTAGACACTCCATGCCTCTAAAAACTATCAGCACGAAAAGTTTCTAACACTTTTATTTCGTGAGTGCACTTCTGCACTCAGTGAAACGACAAACAAATGCAAGCAAATGCCTCTGGTTAGAAAATACCGCCCAAATTCGTCGACCGTCCTTGACGCGATGAATGGTTCCATCGTAACCAATGAAACGCAGCGCACTGAGGGGTGGATTTGACTTTTTCGTACAGTTGGCTCGTTCATACGCGGGCGTCGCCAGAGCTCGGGAAGATCCCGAGTTTCGCGAATTCGGGCGAATTTCGGCCGATCCTGCATAGAGCCCAAGACTCAATCTTTGCCAAGGGCGTCTGTCAATCAAACTGATTGACGCGTGGACTCAGACACAAACTCGTTGATTGTGAGAAGGCCTCAGTTAAACTCGTCACTATCATGGTGGCTGTGTGACTCAAGCGTTTGATGCGGTGGATGCTAAGCAGTAGCTTATGTGCATATAAAATACCTTGGACATTTTCTACTTGTGTACGATATGAGCCGTAAAGGAGCTTGTGATCACCTAGCTTCTTCCAGCTTTTCAATTCAGTCCGTTCCACTCATCTACCTGGTCTGCTTCGAATGAAGGCCGTGCAGCGCTGTTCTAATCTTGATTATAGTAATTACCTATGCCTGAATGTAACATAAACGTTACAGTCCTGAGTAAATTGGAAGTATTTAATTGAAACAATAATAATGACTCGGCTGCAATTAACAAAGCCACCATCAGTGTAGAGCTATGTAACGTGATCCTTATTAGCATGATCGTATTAGTCAGCATATCAATAGGGTCTAATTATTATGTTTTTATTTACATGCTCAAAATAACGTGCGGTAATTAGCGTGGTTTAGCGTGTAAACTAACATGTTTTCGTCAGCACCACTATTGACCTAATTACCACGATGTCATCAAGATGTGACGTAATAACCTCGGCTTAGTATGACTTGGCCTAATTACCTTGGTCAGAGAATGTGCTGGCCTAACCAGCAATTATACCACCCCGACAAATAGCTGATTTGCCGGTCGCCTCGGCTTCGGTATTAGCGAACTATGAAGGCGACGAAGAAAGCTCGCACCAGCCGAGCACCAGGTAGAATGTACAGGCTGACCATGATGATTAGCACGTGACTCTAGATTTTTTTGTGGTCGCTATGTGAAACGCTCGGCCTGAACTGATATCAGAGGTCGCCGTGGTGATTATTCTAAATTAGACTTAGTGTAGACATTAAAAGCTTGAAAATAGATGAAACAGCTGCTGCTTTGAAAATATATCACCAGGAAAAATTTTTGACACTTGTGTTGCATGCGTGCACCTTTGCAATAAGTAGAACGACAAACAAGAGAAAGATGCGTCTGGTTTGAAAACACCGTCCAACTTAGCCGACAGGCCTTTGCGTAATCATTGAAAAGCAGCACGTTAAGGGTTGGATTTGACATTTCGCATGGTTGGCTCATTCATATAGGGGTATCGCCAGAGCTTGGAAGGTTCCCGAGTTTTGGCCAAGCGCGGGTGATCCTGCCCAGCACCCCAGTTCAGTAATTTTGCCAACGTTGGTTGTGAGCTAAGGAACTCATAGAGCGCTATCTGTTATCGCACTTAATCACTGTGTACCTATGTACCTTTGTTACTAAGAAAGAAAGAAAGAAAGAAAGAAAGAAAGAAGAAAAGAAAGAGAGAAAGAAAGAAAGAAAGGAAGGAAAGAAGAAAGAAAAAAAGAAGGAAAGAAACAAAGAAAGAAAGAAAGAAAGAAAGGAAGAAAGAAGAAAGAAAGAAAGAAAGAAAGAAAGAAAGAAAGAAAGAAAGAAAGAAAGAAAGAAAGAAAGAAAGAAAGAAAGAAGCTACCCACCGCCCAGCAAGGACACCAACTTCCGTCACAGACTGGGGAGCTGTGGAAAGAACTCTGCAGCCAGCGGCACGTCTAGTTAGTGTTAGGTTAACGGCAAAGTCTACAAATATTGTATAGTGATGTAAGAAAGATTAATGCGGATTTTCTTACCTGAGTCAACGTGATAGTGGTCGCCCTCTGGTTCACCGTATGTTAGCTACTTACCGATGATGAAACAGCACTTTTCTGCACGTTTCTGATGAACGTTACTGGGTGAATACCCATCTACTCCTTTATGAGAAATAAAGTCAATGTTATGTTGCCTGTTATAATGATTCAGCACAACTTGGCTTCCTATGCAATCCCCGGGAGCTCTCTTCTTTTCATTATGAAAACAAGCGCGTGGAATAGGTTCCGTTAATCAAACAAGCCGCACTCGTACTTTTGAATAATGCACTTTCCTTGCCATCGAACTTCCAATCGACGGTGATACTGCCGAAAAACTGGCAGTAGTACTGCGTTCCCTCCTTCATCAACAACGAAGATTCCGTCGACTATGAAGCCTTGCTTCGATGAAACCTGTACAGATGCCTAGGCAGCTGGACGTTGTTTCTATGCTACAAATAACCTTGAATTTTGCGTACTGGCAATGTAGTCGGGGCCGCGGTAGGGAGGTACGTTTTCTCTACGATGCCTACTTCCGCAAACACCTGTAACGCGTTAACGTGCTGAATATAGCTCTACGTTGAAAGGAACGAACATGAACACCAAAGGAACCAATTAACGTCTTTAAAGCGGTGCCGGCTTGGAACTGCACTGCTCTGTAATAAAGCCTAATAAAAAAGGACATTCAAAGAGTCACACGGAACCAGAGCACAGACCGCGTTCTTTCTTACTCAGCTAGGAGTGGGTAGAATCGAGGAGGAAGGGCTGTTCTCCCTTAAGGAAGTCCTTTGCTTGGAAAGAATGAGCTACACTAAAGCCACGATGGGCTCCAGTTTATTTCGGGTGAGAACCGCCAGCAGGTCACAAGACACGCAGACAAAACAATCTTTTTTGTTTTTGTCCGATTAAGCATGCTACACCTGGCAGAAAAAAAGCACGAAGCGCTCTCGAACCACATTTTCAGCCGCCCCACCCCCTTCCTCCCACTTTCGTTTTTTAATTGTTGTTCTGTCACTGGCCCAGCGTAGCGTGGCCGCGTCCTGGCTAAGGAGACTGAAATAGGAGAGGAGGGAGAGAAGGACAACGACAGTTTGGCGCCACATGCGTCAGAACCTGTCTGGGTCCCAGCTTTCGTTTGTACCGCATTTTACGCCCCCTAACCAGCAACGGTGAACGCAGCCGTTTTTGGAGGCTTGGTTAAGCCTATGGAAGGTCTGTGAGAGCAGCAGCGATAAGGCAAGCCCTGAGAAAGTCGCCGCCGACGCTATCTGCCTTACTGGCTTGTGTTACCTTACTCCAGTAAGATACGTGAACTTCGCAGACGGGACGCGTTTACACAAGGGATACGCGGGCGTTGTGCGCTAAACTGTAAGCACGACAGTAATCCACACCAACTAGAAACTGCTGCTCGTCTCACCGGAAGTGAAGATATGGCAGAAAAAAAAAGGCTGAGGCTTGTGTTTGTAAATAACATGTGAGCATAACAAGGTTTATGCAGGCGCAGTTGTTTCTTGACACAACAAACAGCTCGCTCTCGTCAGAATGGGTGAATGTTCCGGAAAGCGCTTAGCAGCCAGAATGGAAGAGCTCGTGCTTCACCGAGCGACCGCATGGAAAGCAATTCGCGCTATATTGTATAGCGCTCTCTAATTCGCTTGTTAGCGCGAACAAAACTTGCGTGCCATTAATAAAGGTTTGACGCTACGAACAGTAAACTTTACCGAAACTACAGAAGAGTGTGTATTTCAGTTGCAGAGTGGCTGTTTAGTGGCACTACTTCTCTATAGAAAATGTGATATCACATTTATGGTCATCAACCACTGCACTACCTAGACGGCGTCAGAAGTTTTGTTATTAATGTAATGGCTCTCCTTGCATTCCCGATAATTGGCGTTGTGTTTATTCGTTATTGTTGCAGAAATTTTATTAAAAATATGTCGTTGCACACAGAAAAAAAAACGAGGCCTGCGCTGCTTTGCCTCAAGCTGCTTCATTAGCCACTTGTTCTCCATCACAGCCGAGTCAAGCACCTGTTCAAGATTCGCAAGCTATTCCTTCATAGTGTCTAGTGCATCCTCGCTTCTCTTTAGGCTGTGCTTAAGAGCTGCCTCAAAATGCGACGCAAAAATTAAGCTGCATCTTTAGTTTAGAGACCTTTGCTGAGAAAGTCTTCTGGCCAGCTTCGAGCTCTTTTATCCTCTCCTGGTTCTTTTTGCACTCGGCCTCCTCCTTGTTCAGTTCCAGAATTCGTGCCTGCGCTTGACTAGACTCTCGGTCGCTGGTACCCCAGGCCTTTACTTAACTGAGTGCTGAAGTCAGCGTAAGTCATTCAACACCCGTGCGGCTAAAGCGAGAACATGGCTGTATCCGCGTCAGAACGTTCTCTCTGCTGTTCTATAGATTGGGCATCGCGATTGCCAGAGGCGCCTCCACCTCAAATTCAGATTACTGCAGAATCCGCGTAAACGCTTGAAATGTGCCACAAGAGATTCGGATGAACCCGATCAAAGTGCCTTACACGAAGAAATCTGGCAGCGAAGAAGCGTTAGCGCCGAACTGGTGGGCACAGCGAGATCGGTTCGCTTTTGTTTGTCCTTGGGCCACGGTCGCCTTGTCCTTGCCGGGCCACGTCTCGGAGAGAAGGTGGCTTTGGTGGCTTCTTCCAAGCCTTGCCCCCTTTCCGTGCCCTTCGCAAAGCACGAGGCTTGTGCCAGGTCCTTCTCGCGGCATTGTGAAGAACTCGCGCAAGGAAATGCCCCGGGCACGCTTACAAGAGCGCAAGTTCACGTGGCCAAGGGGAAACGGGAGGACTTTGTGACGACCGCAGCCCGGAATGTTTTGGCTCCTGTAACAAAAGCATTAGAATGCAGTTTTTCTCGCTTACTTGTCAAGTGAAACGTAACGCAAGGAGGTGAGTGTCGTCGCAAACGAAAGTTTTCCTGTAGTCGATGCTCTTGCGCGAATAAACAGAACAACACAGGCAACAACTATTGAGGCAGGCTTTTCGCAATCAAAAGCAGCCGCTCAAACTTTGCGTGTGTCACTAAAAATGAGACAGAAGAAAGAAATAAAAGGTAAGAGTTTCCAGAGACAAATGGCCCCGACAGTACACAGTGCAAATAAGAAAGAGCAAGCGCGTTGCCACTTTCCTGACGCAAAGAAGATGCAAATGCAGCCGGAGATAAGTATCTAGTGTGGTGGTAGCGGAAGGGTAGAGCCGGACAAGCCAGTTAACCACCGGGAGCCGAAGAGGACGGGACAGCGCCTTCGAGCCAAGCGATTGGTCGGTTGTAGACGTCATGCATGTGCTTGAGCCCGTCATGTTCATGAGTCAAGCGTCCCAACTCACAGTCTAGCTGGCTGATGCGGGTATCGTGCTGCAAGTAACCTGCTTGAGACAACCCACTTCAGCCGCAAGGGCAGCCTTGTCCCTCTGGAGATCACGAACGCGAGCTCTCCCTTCTACCTTGTCGTAATACGTTATTGCCTCCGCATGTTCATATTTCCCGTCCGCGCGTCAGCCTGCTTCTTCCAAGCCTGCAGCACCGTCTCTCTATGCGCAATGTTAACCCTCCTTGTGCTTCTCTTCTTGCTCCAGATCAATGCGGCGCACGTCGAGTTGTCTTTTTTCTTTTTTTCCTTTTCCTCCTATTGTCAACGTCACCAATAGCGCCATATGCCCCAGCTCCTTCTCGCGCTGCAGCGCCATCTCGTCGCGTGGCGTCTCCACACACGGAGTCCAACGCCACGCCGACCTCGACGATGTCTAATGTACCCTGCCGACACCAATGGGCCTCGGCCTTGCCTCCATGGAGCTCACCTCCCTCCTCCGCGACAATGGATATGGCTGCAGTCGACGGCTCTGCAATTTGTTCAGCAAAGCGAGCAAGTTCCTCGAGAGATGGAAAGGAACGACCTAACAGGTACAGCTGGAAACGGGGGTAACATCACTGCATTACGTGGGAGACCTTAATAGCCTCAGGTGCAGTGGGGTACGCCCGACGGAAGAGCTTTAGCATAGCCCGAACATAATATCGCAGACCTTTCTGTGGGTGTTCCGCTCGGGTATGGAGCTCACGCCTGATACGGTATTCGTAAGCGACCGGTACGAACTCTTCCCGGAATGCCACGACGAACTGGTTCCTGGACTGAAAGGGTGGTTGAAGCCGCCGTCATTGTTTTGGGCCACCACGTAGAGCAACTGGTAGGACCCGCCGGACCACGTCGGACTCGGAGAAGCCACTAACGGTCGAGTACACGAAAAGATTGTCAATGAAGTCGAGGACCGATTTCCTCGTGTCTTGACCGGAAAAAGTTGGCACGGTTAGCGCCGTCGTTAGGGCCATCGTCGCGGACTTCCAGGTGCCATTATGTCCGTGGCCCAGGAGTAGGGTGCCAAATGTTCAGGGGTTTCGCAGCCGCTCGGCCCAGAACCACGCAGGGAAGACGCAGAGCCTGACCAGGAACCTTCTTAATTGATCAGAATCTGGGCCGCAACTGCCCGCTGCCAGCCGCTGCGACGTGCCACCCAGCGCACACGCGAGCGTCCTTGTCCTCTTCCTTTCTGTTACGGTCGGCGCTCTCGCGGCCGCCACTTCCATACAGTTGCACTTGAAGTTTTAAAAGAGTGCGTCTACTTAGGATAGATAGCAACCATCGAGCCTAACCACGTGCTTGAAGTAACAATAAAAAAGAATGAAGTGGAGCACATACGGCAAGCATTCTTAAATCATGACTGGTAGATTGCCACTATCCCTCAAGAGAAGAGTGCATAACAACTGCATCTTGCGGCGCCTTACCTACAGAGCAGAAACCTGAAAATTTACAAAGAGGGTTCAGCTATATTGAGAGCGACGCAGCGAGTGATTGAAAGGAAAAATGATAGGTGCAGCCTTAAGAGACAAGATGAGAACAGAATGGGTCAGGGAACAAACTGGGGTTAAGGATATTTTAGTTGAAGCCAAGAAGAAGAAACACACATAGGCTGTGCACGTAGTGCGTAGACAGGATAATCACTGGTCAGTAAGGATCACAGAAGAGATTCCAGGAGAAGGCGAGCTGGTTAAATGGAGACGGAAAGTAAGGTGGGTAGATGAGATTATGGAGTTTGTGGGTGGCAGCAGCAAGCACAGGACCAAGTTGACTGGCAGAACGTAGGAGATGCCTTTGTACTGCAGTGAGCGTAATCAGGCTAATGATGATGATTACAAGAGTGCCGGTATTGTTACATATTAGCCCTGGCAATCACTGCAGTGACAAGCATGAATAAAAACAAAAATAACTTTGGAACAGTCATCGCCTCGGCTGGTTTCGTCAAAGATCACAAGTGAGCTCCAAACACAGCTGGCTGCTTTGGCTTTGACCAGTATGGAAGTTTTCAGTTTGTTAAGTTTTTAAGCTCAAGGAATTATACGACCTGCATTGTTTTTCTCGTTATCGAGAAAATCACTTCTGTATTATTTATCTCTTTGAGTTGACGTTACTGCACATCTGCCGCAGCCATCGCTGGAGCAGAAACACATGGAAGCTATACTCCGCAACACTCCTTGAGTAGCAACCACCACTACCCACTGTGGAATTCCTATATTGCGTTCGACAGTGTGCGCACAGCACCTACATTTTTACAATTTTATTCTTCTTTGTCACCCTTGTGTTTACAGTGAACGTACCGGCAACAAACCAGACACGTAATGCTGTTTACATACGTACGTGTTCTCTCTTAGCATTCGAATCTTGCGCCCGCTTCATAAGACCAAAATAGCACTGCTAAAATATGGGTTTTACTTCACGGAGCGCTGAAGTCAGCGTAAGTCATTCAGCAGCCGTGCGGCTAAAGCGAGAACACGGCTGTATCCGCGTCAGAGCGTTCTCTCTGCAGTTCTATAGATTGGGCATCGCGATTGCCAGAGGCGCCGCCACCTCAAATTCAGATTACTGAGAATCCGCGTAAACGCTTGGCAATGCGCCACAAGAGATTCGGATGAACCGGATCAAAGTGCCTTACACAAAGAAAACTGGCAGCGAAGAAGCGTCAGCGCCGAACAGGGGGCACAGCCAGATCGGTTCGCTTTTGTTTGTCCTTGGGCCACGGTCGCCTTGTCCTTGCCGGGCCACGTCTCGGAGAAAAGGTGGCTTTGGTGGCTTCTTCCAAGCCTTGCCCCCTTTCCGCGCCCTTCGCAAAGCACGAGGCTGTGCCAGGTCCTTCTCGCGGCGTTGTGAAGAACTCGCGCAAGGAAACGCCCCGGGCAGGCTTACAAGAGCGCAAGTTCACGCGGCCAAGGGGAAACGAAAGGACTTTGTGACAACTGCAGCCCGGAATGTTTTGGCTTCTGTAACAAAAGTATTAGAAATGCATTTTTCTCGCTTACTTGTCAAGTGAAACGTAACGCAAGAGGTGAGCGTCGTCGCAAACGAAACCTGTTCCTCTAGTCGATGCTCTTGCGCGAATAATCAGAACAACACAGGCAACAACTATTGAGGCAGGCTTTTCGCATTCAAAAGCAGCCGCTCAAACTTTGTGTGTGTCACTAAAAATGAGACAGAAGAAAGAAATAAAAAGTAAGAGTTTCCAAAGACGAATGGCCCCGACGGTACACATTGCAAATAAGAAAGAGCAAGCGTCGTTGCCACTTTCCTGACGCAAAGAAGATGCAAATGCAGCCGGAGATAAGTATCTAGTGTGGTGGTAGCGGAAGGGTAGAGCCGGACAAGCCAGCTAACCACCGGGAGCCGAAGAGGACGGCGACAGCTTCTGAAATAAATAAATAAATAAAGGTGCCATAAGCGTGATCGTAACAAGGATATTGATACGCGTACGCTTTTCGCAACGTCAAAACTGCGAAAATGTGTCGAACAACAAGATCGTTTGGACGGCTCCGGTGATGCGCTGGAGAGACTAGCGTAGACTGTAGCCGTAACTGCATATTTTATTGAACAGTTTCGCTTCGCTCGTCGAGCTCGAGCGTGTTGGCGGCACGCGGTGCTTTGTAATATCCACCGTAATTGGGACCGTTCAATCACAAGAAAAGTATGATTTTATTTTAGACTCGCTGAAGGACATTATATAATAAATGCAATTAAAGTGACTTACAAGCGTCAAAAACATTACCTGACGACGGAACGTGTAGAGTAACTCTCTTGTGTGTAAGCAGCTGAGAGTTCATTGTCACTGTCACTCTCAGCGCGTTGACAGCCACCTACGTCCAATGAAAAATTCTCGACGCCAACACGGTTTTTTGGAGCAGCACTGCTGA